>CAUYLG010025359.1:0-44029 GCA_963573385.1 Cacajao melanocephalus
TTTTGGAATGGCTGATACTGGTTGTTCCTTTCTATGTGTAGTGCTTCTTTCAGAAGCTCTTGTAAAGCAGGCCTGGTGGTGATGAAATCTCTGAGTTCTTGCTTGTTCTCAAAAAATTTTATTTTTCCTTCACTTATGAAGTTTTAACACTTCTAGTATGTGTATTTTTGTATGTTCCTTTACTTCAATAAAAAGTGTAAAAATTTTTTTAAAAAAATTCAACAGCCTTGGTGGCACAAGCCTCCAGTCCCAGCTACTCAGGAAGCTAGGGCAAGAGAACCGCCTGAACTCGGGAGGCAGAGGTTGCAGTGAGTCGAGATTGCGCCGCTGCACGTCAGCCTGGGTGACAGAGTGAGACTCTGCCTCAAAACAAACAAACAAACAAACTGGAGTGCTTAATGATTTATAATCAGCTACACTACAAAACACCACACCCATAAATCTCTTTGAGATGAGCCATACTCTCGTTTGGGCTCCCTGTGAGACTGCAGTGACATGTCGCCTTAACCATTCTTAGAAACCTTGTGTTTAAGAGAGGACAGGTTCTCTGAGGCACTGCCCTGGATCCTTCTGAAGTTGTTACACAGGATATTACAGTCCACACTGGATTAGATCTTTGGTGTGAAGCCCTTTCTGAATTTGGTTATTATTTGCTGCTTGGACAGATGTGAATGAGAAAGTTTTCTTTTCAAACTCAGGAGTTCATTGTTCACTTATATTTAACAGTTCTTCATTTAGCTTATCTTTTTTCCTCACATTTTACTTTAGGCAGCCAGAAGCTGCCAGTTGGCACTTTCAGTCTTCTACTTGAGACTCTCCTTAGCTAGATCATTGAGTTCATTAAGTATTTTCTCTATTTTCTTTTTCTTTCCTTTTTTTTGTTTGTTTTTTTTTTTTTGGAGGCAGAGTTTCTCTCTGTCGCCCAGGCTGGAGTACAGTAGTGCAATCTCGGCTAACTGCAACCTCTGCCTCCTGTGTCCAGGCGATTCTCCTGTCTCAGCCTCCAGAGTAGCTGGGACCACAGGTGTGAGCCACCATGTCCAGCTATTTTTTGTATTTTTAGTAAAGAGGGGGTTTCACCACGTTGGCCAGGCTAGTCTCGAACTCCTGATCTCAAGTGATCCACCCGCCTCAGTCTCTCAAAGTGCTGAAATTATAGGCAGGAGCCACTGTGCCCAGCCTCTATTTTCCTTGTTACTGAAGGTAACAATGTCATCCAACATTTCTTCTTCAAGGGTTGTCTATCCTCCACTTTCTGATAACATTCTCCTTACTATCCTTTGAGTTTTGACAAAGGCCCTCTAGGCTTCTGTTAACTCTCCTTGAGGCCCTTTATGATTTCACTCAGTCTTTTCCTTTCTATCTTCTGCCCAGTGCTCAGTTCCAAAGTCAGTGCCCTATGGTTTAGCTTTTTGTTTTTGCAGCACTCCACTTCCAGGTACCAAAATCCATAACAATTATGTTGCTGCATAACAAACCATCCCAAAACTTGGGGGACTGACATAGCAACTATCATTTACTTTGGTCATACATCTGCAATTTGGGCAGGACTGGCTGAGGAGGCTTGACTGGGGATTGTAGGATTCACTTTCAAGATGGCTTACTCACAAGGCTGGCAATTTGGTGCTGGCTTTCAGCTGAGAGTTTGGCTAGGGCTGTGGGCCTTGCCTCCTCTCCATATGAGCGTCTCCATGAGCTGTCTGGGTTTCTTCCTGGCAAGATGGCCGGGTTTAGAGTAAGCATCCCAACAGAATGAGGTAGAACTCTTACTGCCATTTATGATCCGCCTTGGAAGTCACAAAGCTTTATATCCTCTAGTCACAGGCTTGCCACAATCCAGCGGAAGGCACATAGACCTCCACATCTGCAGGCCACAGGATAACAGGGCTGCAGGAGAGTCCCCTAGGAGCTCTCCGAGTGGAGGAGACCGAACCGTGCAGACCAGGACCAACGAGACAGGTTATCTTATACGCTGACTAACCAATAGCTGAATAACCAAAACCTGTATAGTAGAACATATCAAACGGTGTTCATTGAAGCACTAGAGCCATCAAATGTCCCAGGACAAAATCATTTGAAAAAATATCAGCATACTACAGCCCTCTCTTGGAAAGTCATGATATGTATTTAAGTTCTAAGAACTTTGGAGAATTGATTCTCTGTAAACACCAGGAAATTGTTCACATTCTAAACTCAATCCTTTTTAATGATTTTGAACTTATTGTTTTTCTAGCTACCGTTTTATATTATCTGCATGATATTTCTATTGAGCCTCACATCATTTTATACTCTTAGTCACTGAATGTTGCCTAACCTTAGGAGGGGCAAGAGTCTTGGGCCCATCAGACAATTTCCAAAGGGTTTAGACCAAGCCTGGAAACCTCAGAGAAGCTTACTGTGTTCACGAAGAAACAGTCAGTGTCTTCACCTTTAATAAAGCCTTTGTCTGACTCTAACAAATCCCACCTTATTTAAATTCTAGATGCTTTCTTATCCTCATTTTATTCCTGAGGCAACTAGGATTTTGGAGAAATTTGATGAAATTTAACAAACAAATGTTAAGCTAGTTTTCAGATTAAGGGCTAAACATGTATCTAGGTGGATTTGTTTGTAAGAATGCTAAATTTGCTTTTGTTAGTCCACAAAGATTTTATTGTTGAAACTTTGGAACTTCATTAAATCTTCATTAAACAAATTTATTCTAAGAAAGAGAAAACAAATGTGGCATAAAATATTTTTATAGGGCAAGTCAGGGCAACAGAACCATCTACTACATTCAGCATTTCTTATTGAACTCCCAATTCAGATGGGAATTTCCAACTCTATTATCTTCCCTATAAATCTTTATTTATTTTTTGAAAACTCTTAAAAGAGTTAATATAGAAGGTGATGTGTATGTTTAAAAGTTAAGCATATATTGTATTTCAACAAAGTCATCATATTACAAAGCATGGTAACACATAGCCTGTAGTGTCATAGGAAACTAAGAATAAATATATTTTATGTAAAAAGCAAGACAGAATTTTGCCAAGACACTTTTAGTTACAAGAAATTTTATAGTTAGCTTTAAAATGATGCTAGGTTGCGTGTTTTCTCCTTCACTGGTGTTTGGGTCGAAAATGTTACTTCTGAGTCACCAAGTACACAAAAGGATCTTCGTGACCCTGAGAACATTTCTTGCCAGGTGTTTTCTAATATGTCATTTATAAAAAGGGGTAATGAAGCTATCCCATACCACAATTACATGACTATAAGAAATTTAAAGGAAAATATTTGAACATTAAAGATTAGAAAATTCTGAATGCTTCCTTGTGTTGGAAAAGTCCCCATTAGTTGAACAAATAAATAAAGGATATATCCAAACAGAAGTCACAAATAAGTGATCAGTATAGGTGTATATCATGCCCATGTAGATATTGTAGGACAAATAAACTCATGGGGTGGGAACACGGAAGTATTCTAAACATGAATATATTTCCAGTATATAAAGAAAAAGGAGATTTTTGCTATCATCTGTACATGTAACTGTAGAATAAAAACATATAGAATTAATTGCAAAAAATGCTTCAGAATAAATATTAGGAGTCCTATTGAGTTCTGTGACTTCCTTCCTCATGAAAGTATTTGGAAATATGTTATAATGGTTAGATTTAATGTCTCCTATATTTATCGTATGGGAACTTTAAACTGTCTTCTTTTTGAAACTGAAAATACTTAGGCTAAATTTCATAAAGTATTTGTATTTTACCTGCATCTGAACACAGCAATTTGTTATTCAAGTTCCATCTGGATGTTGTGGGTGGAGGATGGATTGGAAAGCAATTTCCCTTTATTTATATATTGAAAAAAATACTTATTGAGTCTCTACCTTACTCTCTATGAGTCAGTATCCTTGGCATGCTGGAAATAGAGGGGTGAACAAGAAGGACAATGTCCTTTTTCTCATGGAGCTCACTTTCTACTGGGGAGAAAAAGCAGTTAAATAAGTAAACAAGCAACAAATTTAAGCAAGGTAACTAGATTGTGACAAGAGCTAAGAATAAACAAATAGGACAATACAAAAACATTCAATCTATCTGAGATATGATGTTTGAATTGAGACATAGCTCCAGCCACACAAAAATCTTGGGTAAAGGGTTGTAGTTACATGGAGCCAAATGGTAGGACCTCAGGAAGCGAAAGAATTTCATTCTGCTCTAGGAACAGAAGATAGTCCAGGGTAACCGCAGCATTAGTAGGAAGAAGGAGAGAAGTGTGAAATCAGCTTGATAAGGAAACCAGAGCTCAGGTTATTGTAAGGAATTTGTGTTTTATTGAAAATGTAATGGTAAACCATTGAATTTCCTGGTTGGACTCAGAGGTTAACAACATAAAATGAAGTCATAAATATTTTAAGATGTCATCTAATACTTACAAATACTTCTTTTGTGGAAGTTTTTTTCATTATGAAATCTTAACATTTTTCTTCCATACTCTCTCTAATTCTTGAAGATATGAGATCTTAGCTATGAAGTTAAATATAGCTATAATTTGAAAAAAATGTATTTGTAAAGTTAAGAGTTTACATTTTGAAATGATTAGTTTTTATAGATCATGAGTAAGGAACAATGGTTGCAAAGGAAATGGTTTCATGCAACAATTGTTGCAAAGGAAATGGTTTGGAGGTAAGAAGTTTTCAGAAGTTGATTAATTTTTATTGTCTTGAGATTAAGAAAGGCTTTCTGAAGCAGAAAGTAATAATATACACTATTTGGTTAAAATTCTTTAGAGGCTAATTTTACTGAACTTGGCAACTAAATAATTCCTGAGTCTATAGCATAATTCATTTTATTCATTTATCTGATTTTGGGTTTTTTTTTCCCTCTTTAAACTTGAAGGGGTTACTAGAAGCAGATGTTTTTTATTGAATTTTTCATTTATTTTAAAACTTGTCTTATTAGAAGACACAAGACCAAACCTTGGCAAGCAGAAATATAGGAATTCTAGGTAGTGGGACACATTTCTCTTAGTTATGTTACTAAGAATTATAGTGACTAATAACCCAACCTCAAAAACGACAACAAAATATACTAATGAGCTGAACGTTGGTACGCATTTTACATGTGTGTATCAGAAAAATATTTTTCTGAAGCAATTCTCTCTCCTTACACAAGTAAGTGTAGCTTTAAAAGTTATGTTTGGTATGGAATGACGTGGGTGTTGTACGTTCATTGACTCTGAATTTAAAGTGTGACTCTCAACTACCAAGATAATGCCTATATTTCTGATTGCCAAGGACTGGTTCTGTGTGTCCTAATGTAATGGGTCACATTTTAAAATAAAAAACCAGCCATGAGTAAGGAGATCTTTTCTGAGGAAAAAAAATTGATGCTGAAGTTTTTACTGGAGATATCTGATTTTAGTCTAAAGGTCAAATATTATTTCCTTATTCAACAATTTTTACTTATCATCAACTCTCTGCCAAGAAACACTATCTCTGCTTTGATGGAGTAAAGAGATAGATATCAATCAAGCTATCATACAAATAAAGAAGTACTGACAAGCGTCATTAAAAGGACTGAGTACTGTGAGAAAGCCTAACTGAGGACTTGTACTGGCCTCGAGAAGGTCAGGAAAGTCTTCCCTAAGGAAGTGACATCTGAGCTGATATTTGAAAGAGAAATAGATGTTAACTAGGTACAGATACAAGGAAAAATAAATGAAAGACTCACTGCTTAAATAATAACTATTATGAATACTGGGAAGAGAGTTTTTTTTAAACTAGTTTAAACTCCTGCTTAATCTTTCACAGGAGTCTAGTCAGTTTATTAGTCATATTTTATGCTATTTACATTAAAAGGTGATGTCACTTACTAGGCAACCACCACTCACTCCAAACAGTGATACATAATATTAAAAGAGAAAAAGAAACAGCATTGTTTTCAGTATTTTCTTATTTGAAGCGTTTGAACCATGGCTTCATTTAAAAAAATAAAGACCTATGTTTTATATCCATGCCATTAGGGTATAAAACAATAATTGTGGGGAGTGGGCCAGTATGAACAGAATTCTCTATTGTTTTTAAGACAGTTTTTAACTACAAAGACAGGTTATCTTACCTTTTTGCTCACATCAATTTATTACAAGAAGATACACTAACAAGTTTTTGTCACGGAGATGTGGCATCCAGAAATATGCTCATGGTCATCATCAACATCAAAAGTTCTGTGGCATACATTTTAACTAAAGTATTCAAAAATGCCAATATGAAGTCCTGCTATAATCTGAAAAAAAATCTGCCAATAAATAGTAAGAGTCATAAGAATAATAGTGGTAGTAGCAGCAGCAGTAGCAGTAGTAGTAATTGCTATTTATTCTGAGTTTAGCATGCACTTACTAGGCTATTGCTTTATCTCTAATATTTACAGTTTTGGTCCAAGTCAGATATTGTGGCCTTTGTTTTACAGACAATAATAGTATAAAGTTCAGAGAGGTAAGTGGCACTGTGAGCAATGGAGTAAGGACTCAGCCCTGGTCTCTCTGTTCTCTGCTACAAACTAACATTGCTTGGACCCTGGGAACTTGTCTGGTTCTTCTTCTGACAATGAGAAATGCTAGTATGTTTCTCTCTGAGTAATTGTTTTACTATTTCCATAGCAGTAAAATAGTGAGCACGGTAATGCTTTTAACCATTCATTATTCCCTTAATTTTTCAAACTTTACCTGGTCCCAATAATCCCCCCAACAGGAGGAATATTTTCAAAATAGAAACAACAATTAAAAGAGATACTAGGCCCTACTTTCAATAGGATAAATATTTGAGCAAGAAAGAAGAGAATCATAAATGGAATGCAAGAGAAACATTATAACACACCACAAAAATTTAATGGCAGCAAGGGTCATATTCAATTTAAAACAGCAGCCAAGTTCCATCGAAAAAAATATATTTTCAGCTCATCCTTTTCTATTTTTACCACAAACAGTATGAAATGAGACTGCTACTCATGCTAGCTTCAGTTGATAGTTCCGTCTCCCTCACAATATGTAACAATATCTGCCAATTCTGACTACAATAATTGAGGGAGGCAGACAGACACACACAGAGAAAGAGAAAGAGAAAGAGAGAGAGGAGACACCTCATGGATCAAAGGCCTGAAGAGCTCCACTTAGATTTCTTGCTTTTTATTTTTTGTGTATCCATTGTAAGTTTTTGTTTTGTGGTTACCATGAGGCTTGCAAATAACATCTTATTACCCATTATTTTAAACTGACAACTTAACTGTGATTACCAAACTCCACTTAGAAAAAATAGAAACTGAATGACTGGCAGTCCTAGAAGTCTGTCTGAAACCTAGTTTTACAGCGTTAACTTGTGGGGATGAGAAGGTTTAAAAATTTGAAAGATTTGTGTGGCAGTATGGGAAGAAGGAAAGAGAGCTCCACAGAGTGCACAGAAGAGGAGCTGAAAAAGGGCAGTTGACGTAAACAGGCCCAAGCTTTAAGAACTAAAGTTTGCTCTGTTCTAGAAAGTACAGGTAGAATAAATCAAATAAAATAGAGGAGACATTTGCAATTTCCACTTCAGGGTAGAATGTATACAAATTGCAATAAGCAATAGCAATTAAGCCTGAAGTACACACCTGCATACTCTTCTGAAGTGTGTGTGTGTGTGTGTGTGTGTGTGTGTGTGTGTGTGTGTGTTTTCCTTTCTCTTTCTCTTTTTTCCCTATTGTATTGGCTTCTCCTTCTCATTGTCTTTTGCTGATTCCTCCACCTTTACTAAGCTCCTAGGTGGTAGAACTCTTTAGATCTTGTACTTTCTCTAATGCCTTCTTTTCCCTTCTCTTCTTAGCTAATTTCATAGTTGCCTCGGTATGACTACTGCATATATGCTGTCAACCCATATCTATATTTCTTGTGCACACTTCTCTAAGCTCCAGACTTGCACATCCAACTTCTTTTCTGACATCTCAACTTACATGTTCTATCAACATTTCAAACTGAAAATGTCCAAAATATAAAATAAAACCTGGGCTTCACCTGTACTCCAAATCTTTTCTACCTCAGTAGACGAAATTACAATCTACCCCATTGCTCACACCAAAAAATCTAGGAGTCATAACTGACTTCTCCCTTCCCCTTAGCCTCCATATTAAATATATCAGCAAGTCTTGCTGACTCTTTCTCTAACATACATATTCACCCTGCTTACCTCTCTCCATCTCCTCTATTACAAATCATCAATTAAGTGACTTGTAGCATTATAGTCTCTTTCAGTTACACTGTGATTTGTATAAGCATGATCTCATTTAATCTTCATAAGAATAATATGATGGGAACTAGAGAAGAAACATATTCTTATTCAAAGTAAGTCATTTGACCAAATTCACACAATAAGTGGAGCAGATGCAATGCAAAACCAGAAATTAAACCATACAAACAAATGACAACTAGCATTTTTATTACATGCTATGTGTTAAGCATTTCCCACCTTTTATCTCACTGAGTTCTTGCAACCAGAGAGTGTGATGTTATTATCTTATAAATTAAGCTCATAGACACATTTTAGGCCAGTTGTCAAAAATTACAGAGTTCCCTTTGCTCCTAGACTTAACTTCCTTCCATTCTTCCATTTCTAACACCAAAGACATGTGTCAAAAATACAGTTCTCATCGTGTCATTCTGCTGCTTAAAATTCTTTAGTGTTCATAATTGGCTAAAGAATTAAATTTCTTAATATGGAATTTAATTGGCTTTTTGTGACCTGGCCCTCCCCTACCTTTCAAACTCCATTTGCCCCTGCTTTCCACCATACCAGCCATAACAATCGCATTAGAGTTAAATCTGAACAGTCTGTTTCCTGTTCAGATTTTCTTTCCTCCATGCATTTATCCTTCCTGTTTCTTTTTACTTGAATGTTCTTCCCAAATACAGTGGAGCTGGTCATCTTGCTAACATCTGTTTTTCTTTCTTTTAATAGTTACTCCCATTTTTGTTTAAATATCAACACTTCTCTGGTTCTATGCTTTGAATTTGGCAAAGCTCTAGCTAATCAGTGTAATTTTACACTCTAGTTACAGTTCTTGGTTCAGATATCTCAAATAGAGTCAGTGAGAGGTAAGGTAAGGTTTACATGAAAAAAATTTCCTGACTCTTCAGAGGCAGTTCTGGAATTGACACTCTTGCCACTGATGTGTAGCTGGTAAACATCTTATCAACAACAGGGAGAATGAGTCTTAAACTGAATCTTTACACTCTGGAAGGCAGAGAAGCTAAAGGGAGATGTCAGGTCCTCAATGATGTCATTGAGCTGCTGAAATAAACCAACACTGAAGCTCGTTTTACCTGGACCTTTCAGTTATGTGCACCAATCAGTAACCTTTATTGATAGGTTATTTTTAATGCTACTTGCAACTGAAAGCAGTGAAATGTTATACCACATTTTACATTTTATTTCTACTCATCATATGTCTTCTTTAACCTGTCAAAGGTAAGCAATTTTTCCTTTGTGACTCTGAAATTCCTTCTGTATACTTCTATCAAAGCCCATGCTACATCACTTTTTATTCTGCTTCTCCAGAAAACTGAACACCTTAAGAAAAGGAGCTCTGAGTTTAGTAGATGACTGAATGTGTACAGAAACAACCCACTCACTGTCTAAAAAAAAAAAAAACTATTTTATCCCATAACACTACTACCACCAAATGGTGTTAATAAAAAAAAAAAAGTCTCCAGGAATTAACAAATGCCTTTTGAGGGATAAAATTATCACCAATTGAGTACAATTGTCCTAAAAATATGCCCAAAAGTTTAGATTTTATTACAAACATATTGGGCTTTTAAACCAATGGCAATTTACAGAGGTTAATGCTTACAGGATCACACTATATCTCACCCTAAAAGTTGACAAGAGGTGCTGAGGATCCCACAAAGGGCAGAGTATAGCAGTTTCATGTGAAACTATTGGTTTGGTATGTAATAAAGCAGTGCTAGGATAACCTCCACCTTTACTAGGTACAGGATGTGATTTCACACACGAAACCTGCTTTTCTCATAAACCAATCTCTCTCCAGTAACTTCCCATTCCAAAGAGATGGGTCACTTTCATCACTGAAAAAGGAAAGACCAAAAAAAGGAGAAAATGTCTTATATAGTATGAATATTATAATGGGTGCCTATGACAAAAGATCTTGGCACCAAACTTCTTTTATCACCTAATTTCTTACACATACCTGACCTAATCCTCAAATGGTTTATCCCAGCTTGGAGTGAGACCTTTCAAACTGTTACTAATTATAAACTTCTTCAGAGGCAAGATGTTTTTCACTCACAATGAACATGCAGGTACTTGAGCTCCTGTAACCTCCTTGGCCTCAGGCAACCACTTTGCCTAAAATGCCTCTCTAATAGACAGGATGATGAAAACGGAAGCTGTGGAAGGGAGTGAACGAAGCCAAAAATCTTGTTTGGATGATTAAGTTTTCTCTAATACATAAAGAATTCAGAGAAATGGTGTAAAATGAATACACCTATGATCTGAAACCACAGAGTCTCTGTCTTATGTCCAAAAAGTATTTGTATTTATACCAAATCACGACCTGAATATGTGATTTTAGTAAACATAAACATAAAATTTTGGAGATGAAAAATACAAACTATAGGCATCCATTTTGACTTTTCCCCTTTGTGAAGATAGCACAATGTTTGGCCTTAAACCTAGATATAGTTTAAATATTAATTTATATATATGTCAACTGAAGCATTTATAAGACCTCAACTAAAATTCTTGATTCTGCAAATAAGGAAATCAATGAAATCTATATCATTGTATGTAAAATGTAATAATTAAGGTCAATAATATGATCAAGAATGATAATGATGTATGGTATGGCTCATTTTCCCAGATACTCCAGGAAACAGTATAATTTGGGGCTACTGATATAGTCACAAATGGAGCTTCTACAGTCCCTTTATTAAAAAGAGATTTTACATTTTAAAAATAAGCTGATGCTATAAATGAATTTCTTTAGAACCTGGAATGGAAAAGGATCATAGGCAGTTCCATGATATGCTTCACAGAAGATAATATTCTCTAGAATTACCTTAGGAACTAAATATAATGGGAAAAAAAAACTGTTTTCTGTTTTTTCTGTGATACTTTCAACATAACACAACAGTTCTGTGGATTTGTTTGTTTGTTTGTTTGCCAGACTGACCAGTTCCCCATCACTCTGGGTAACTTGGTTAAAGTCACAAAGCTTACAAGAAACAAACCACATTCTTCCTATGAAGTAAGGCAATTGGTATCTTGTCCATCAAATAGATTCATAACCTAGAAGGAATCATCTGGGTCCTTGCATTTCACTAAAGGAGGCACATTAAATGTGTAAGTAGCACAAAGCTGGAATGAAAGATAATAAAGCTTCAAATGAACTTAGCAATCTAAAAAAAATAAAAAATCAGTAAGATGAAACCATTATAAGGATAGATATAATGACGTATTTATGTCTAAAAACCACAAATAAATGAAGAATAAGTGATAGACCCTATCTGTCAAGAATAATTATGAGCAGTTTGCTACTGTCATTTTACCAGATATCTTAGGTGTCTATAGCATTACCCTCATCTATCACCCTAGCAACCCTAGCAGAAATAAAACTGTTTTGTTCAGCATGATCTGTTCTCTTGGAACTCACGCTGGATTCTAACTCAAAATCACATTACTTGAGTCTTCCTAAGCTATTCATTTAGTAATATATTCTAAAAATTTTCCCAGGGATTAATGTGAATTTTACTCATTAGAAATCTCCCAACTCTACCACACTTAAAAAAAAAAATTAGAACCACTTTTCTTCTTTAAACTTCTACCATTCTTACACAATTTTCCGAAGACTACCAATAGAGAGCTTTATGGTCACATATCAAAGTACTTTCAGAAGCCAGGGTGTAATTCCACTGGATGTATAGTTTGAGTACAGTGTGAAGATACTAGGCATTACTTACTAGTTGGGAAAAGAAGAAAACTTAAGTACTGTCCAATATGGTTCAAATATATTATTTCATTTGACCCAATTATAACAATCTTCCAGTAGATATTATTATTTCCATCTTAAAGACCAAGAAAATGAAATTTTCCATATACTCAGCTTGAATAGATCAAACACTGTCCCTAGTCACATAACTAGCAGGACATAACTCAAACCCTGGTTTAACGTCAGACCCTATAATTTTTCCATTATTTTATACTGGCATTGCTCGTCTTGGACCTCTTTCTCAAGTTACAATTTTCTCTTTATAGTCACCAATTAACACACATCAGCATGTTAGTTTAAATGCCATTCTCTTAGAAGAAGATGAAAGCAAAATAGTTGTTATCTTTCTGTGACTGGTTAACTTTAGTCTCCATCTCTAAACAGTAGACCTGTCTCTACCTAATTCTTCTTATTCTGAACATCACTAGCAAAAGAAAAGACAAAGAAAGAAAGAAAAAAAAGAAGAGACAGAGAGTGGAGGGAGAGAAGGACGGAGAGGCGAGAGGAAAGGAGGAGGGGGGGGAAGGGAAGGGGAGGGGAGGGGAAGGGAAGGGGAGGGGAGGGGAGGGGAAGGGAAGGGGAGGGGAGGGAAGAAGAAAAAAAATTTTGTTTATCATTTTGCAATTCTTCAAGTTGCCATAGACATAGTCTCTTAAGTTCTATATTATTCATACATTTCTTAACTGGTTATTTCTTGTCATAATTAAACCCAGAGAATTTCTCTTATCACTTCCATTTAAGACATTAAATTTTCAGAATAAGTTATATGTTTTCATATATTGTACTTTTACTCTAATCATAATGACATATGATATCCGGTTAGTGGAAATCGCCCCAAAACACCATATTTTGCTTATATACAATAGTGTGTTCAAATACCTTAATATAGAAAGTCTGTTTCAATGTCATCTTGAAAAGAGTCAGCTCATTCAGAACATGTTTTTACTTCTGATAAACCAGGTAGAAGGCCAAGAAACCAAGAAGTGCTGGTGTAATAGGAAATTTAGATAAGCTATTCACTGAGAAAAAAAAATGTTTAATTTGTTAGTACAAACTTTCCCTTAAAATGTATTGCTTTTTGTTTACTCCTGTAAGGAAGGATTTTTCCATCTTTGTCACAAGATTATCTTAGAACATCTGTTGTAGGGGCAATGTGGATTTCAACACATCTGAGAATGGTTACTATTTGGCATATAAATATGTCAGAATAGCTGGTGATTTAAAAATACAGTCAACATTTAATACATTTTGAAATTTAATTTGAAGAGAATGTTTAGAAAAATATAGTGGCATTTGTTCTCTTCCTGTCTATCCACTCTAGTTTGCTAAGTTCCTTTCTTCTCCATCCAATCTCAAATTCCCAATCATCACACTGTATCAACTGTCATTTGAAAGACTGATTCTAAATTCTATTTCCAGTTGTATTTGCTCATCCAAGCTCTCGGCCTCTACTACTACCTCTTCCTAACTCCTTCCTTCCAAAAAACAAGAAACAAAGAGGAAAATCTTGTTTCTATCTTGGGAGTATTTCCTCTACCAGAACTTCTTCTTACCCACTGCCTTAGTTTATACTACTTATAATTTCTCACCAAGATAATAAGAACAGCTCTAGCTGATCTCCTGCTAAGCATATTTTTACTTTCTTGTTTAACATCTGCCTGCCATATCTGATTACTTTCTAATTTAAATCCTTCATTGGATCTCTTGCCTTTGAGACAAAACTGTCACTCATTGACATTGAAATTCATAGCTGGCCTCCACTGATGTCTGGTACCTTTATTTTTGTTTACCCTAACCCTGCATAAAAAGCAGATATCATTTCTAGGAACCTTGAATTTATCTTCCCCTGAATATGCCACGCTCTTTCACAATTAGCTACCTTTAATTATTTGCTTCATTATGCCTAGAAATTTATTCTCCTTCTCTACATATATCTTCTGATTCTTCAAACTCACCATAAATATCACTTCTTATATGATTTGATTTTTCTTCCTAAGTGAAAATTAACCATACTCTCCTTTGATCCACAGTACTTCATTCACAGTACTTATATAATATTGACTTTAACAAATACTAATTTAAACATGGTAAGTAAAGCACTATGATAGTGGTAAATAAACTACATAGAGTGAAAAGGAGAGGGAAAAAAATTAGCTCTTTTTCTAAGTCCTGCCTTAAACTGTGAGTTCACAGAAGACAGCAACCTGGCTTGATTTACTATCCATTCAACTGGACTCTTATCATTGGTAAATGGTAAGTATTCCACATACTCTTCTTTAAAAGATGGTCTCTCTAAAAAAATTAATTACTAACCTCTACAAATGCTTTAACAATGGATTTCATGTTCTTCTATTTGTCTCCAATTGTTTAGTGTGTTCAAGCCTAGTCTGCCCAATAGGAAGACTATAAATTTCTAGAGGTGAAGTACTCAAAAGAGTCAGACTGAATTAAATAATAACTTTAAACTCAGTAAACCACTTTTACCTCAAAATTTGATTCTCAAGTTGAATTTTAAATCATTTCTGTATAAACATGCCAAAATTTGATACCATCTGTTGTGTGGTCATTCTAGTTTACTGAAAATGTAATTTGAATATATTAACAATTTGGGAGGATTTTCCCCACAATGTTGATGCAAGATGTGGACAAATATCTCAGGGCTGACACAACAAATTAAAAAGTTCCCATTTTAAGCTATCACAAAAATCCCGTTAGTTACATGAATCTCATTTGTTATATAATAAAGAAAAAAACAGCCAATGAATTTTAACCATTTTAGAGTTTCCAGTGTTACCATTGTTTATGCCAGTTTTAACAATCTGAATAAAATCTTAGCACCCTGTTTATGCTGTTTGTTTACATAAAACAAATGCTGGGTTTGTTAAAATAATATAAAACCAGATCAATTCTGTTTATCTATAAACTTTACCTAAAATTGAAAGATTTTTATCTTTTTAAAAATCACTGGAAATATTTTTTTCTTTCTTTTTTTTTTTTTATGTGCTGTTAAATCACTGGAAATATTTTAAAACCCAAGTGGGTCTGGGGGCTTTTCTGTTTCCTTTATATAAATGTATGAGAAATATTATTTCCAATAATTTAGAATTTTTGATTATTTAACTTTGGCTGAAGATTAATTCTTAATAGTTCTCTTGCCAGCTAACATTTCTGATTAGAATCATTTGTAATTTAGAGTATCTGTGACCTATCCTAAATAAATAATTCCATACTATAAAAAAATACACATACAAAGCTGTCTATCATATTACTATGCAAAATATAAAGTTGAATACTACTTCAGTTTCTAAAAGTAAATATTATAAATGCTAGACTGCATGTAATATTACAGAGCTCGAAAGACTGCACCAATGTAAAAAATGCTTGGGTTAATTAATTTTCCCAAAGCAAGATGTAAAATTGTATATGCATTTTGATTACAAATACGAAAAAAAAAAGATTATCTAGAGGTAGGTGGTTGGGGTATCTTAAGGGAGAGACTCCAAAATGTTGTAAATGGTTGTATAACCGGGGCAGTGTAACAAGGGCAGTGTACCCAGCTCCCAGAGCTCATAGGTTCTTGACCTCTCTAACCCTGAAGAATGGGGAAAGGGGCCCCAGAGGGTTAGTGAGTTTAGCGTTTGAATAAAATCGTGGACCCAAAGAGGTTTGCAGAAGAGTGACTTATTAGACAGGCAGAGAGAAGGGGAGAGAGAGAGACAAGACAGCTAACAGGCTGTTGTGGGAGGGGAACCCAGAGTGGGAAATCCGTTTAGGTAGGGGCAGCTGAAGTTTTAACCCTTGAGTTATTCCCCATTCATGTTCTCGTCCAATGAGAGGAGTTCTTTCAAACTTCCTCTGGAGTGATTGATCTTTGACTCTGATACTGGATTGGCTACTTATTCCACAATCCTGAGTTACAGAGCTCTCTCCTCCCAGAGCTTTTGGATTTGGAACGAAAGAGCCCCACCTAGCTTTTCGTACCTAGCCCAGGCACGGGAAAACCAGACAAAGAACTTTACATTCGAAACTCCTCTGGTCTCTGGATGGAGGCGTGGAGCCAGGAAATTCCTGCATTTGAAACTCCTCCTCTAGTGGACCCAGGGAAGACAAGTTTCTTTAACACAGTCCCTCATTTGTGTTCAGTTTATGGATTTTGTGTGCGTGTGTGTCTGTGTTTCTCACTTTATTTCCCAAACTGTCAGATTGCTTCATTATTTTTAAAATTTATAATTTAAAATATTATTTGTAATAATATGTATTTGGTAAACGACTCTAGGAATACACTGACTTTACCAATCAGTTTATTACTTTTAAGTATTTAAAATAACCTAAAACTGTGTTATCTATATAATATTTATAAAGATACAGATAATATCAAGTCACATACATTGCTATTTTATTTGAAAAAGTGGTATGTCTATTCTGCTTGTTCTCATGCTTCCTTATTCTATCCGTTCTTCAATTTCCATGTATTTCTTTAACTCCATCTTCAAGTCAATAAAGATATGTATGGGTCAAGATCTCGCAAACGGAAACAATCTGGCCTACCCTAGATTTTTCTCTCCATGCATGGATGTACTAGTTAAGAAAAAAAAAACATATTTGGGATGCATTTACATGTGTTTCAGACACAAGCACCAAACATTTGAATTTTTTATTCTCCAAACAGACCTATGAAATGGGCTTTTTTGTTTTTATCCATGAGAAAACTGAGACCAAAACAATGAAAAAATAACTACATTTTGACTGGAGTAACTAGGAAAGTGTGCTGGAGAGTACCAGGCAAGTGGCAAAGTCCCTGTGGAGCAATAAAGCCCAGGATGTCACCACAGAGAGAAGAATGAGGCATCCTGTCTCTGTCACAGTCTCCCTTGCCATTAGTCAGGAGAGACTTCTTTTAGGGAAAATGTAAACTGGAGACCCCCAGTGATCCTCATTACCACCGTAGATGCCAGAAATCCTGCTACAGAGAGTCCCCCAGTCCTCACAGACCACACATCCAATTTGGAGAGTTACCAGTAATTTGTATAGCTAAACTGCATCAGAGTAGAAGCCCAAATTGAACACCCCTATACCTCTGACCTAAGCGGCTACAGCATAGTGCCATAGTGAAACTGAACCCATTTTTGGAGTGTGTCCTGCACTGGAGACAGTAGCCACTGGCTATTTTCATTCCTGAATGCCTGCTATTATTTCATCACTTTCGCATGAGTACCTACAGCACCATGGCCCCATCTGCCTGGAGTCTATGCCAAAATGAATGACCAAGAGCCTGGCATGTGAACCAATGCAGCACCCAGCCCCCTTGGAAAACAGGGGGACCTGCACAGTGGTGAAGCCACTATACATCTAGCCAGTTCACAATGTCAGTTCGTGCCTGCATCTATGCCTTTCTTGACCTCCAGTTCAATAGGCCTGCTTCCCTATAAAGATCACCATACAGTTGCTCATCTTGGCATGGGCCCACATGTGCCCAGCCTGACGATCAGCCCAGCAACCTCACTTCCAGCAAAATCACACCACCACTGTCACAAATTCTTCCATTCTACGCTACTGAGGAAATCACAGACATTGCTAGTGATTATTAATGCTGAAGAAACTGTACAAGGATCATGCTACTGAGTCTACCCAGTACCAGAGTCAATGCACCATATCCAACCAATACTCTAGGACCTATCAACATAAAGAAGTCTGTCCTTACAAGCTACTCCATTAAATTGGAAAAAGTGACAGTTTCACTAGATGTGCATATATCAATGTAGAGATACAAGAAATATGAAAAAGCAAGAAAAATGACACCTCCAAAGGAACACAATAAGTCTCCAGTAACAGATCCCAAAGAAGAATATCCAGGCCTGAAGATGATCTTTTTTAAAGACAGTGTTTCACCAAGTTGGCCAGGCTAGTCTTGAACTCCTGAACTCAGGTGATCCACCTGTCTCAGCCTCTCAAAGTGCTGGGATTACAGACATGAGCCACTGTGCCCAGCCTAATGTCCTTTTATATCTCAAGCATTCTTCTAGATATAATTTTTAAAAAGATATACACAGTTTCTAATTTCATGGAATTTATAAGAGGTCAATGACAATGATGACTCACAAAAGTATGATGAATGTTAAAAAAAAAGGAAATATAAAGGCAGATATGAGAGCTTTAGAGTAAGGAGATCTAAGTCTGTGGAGGAATCTCGCGAGATGATGAAGATGTTATACCCCTAGGAAGAGGGTTATAACAGAAAGGACTAATACCTTTAAGAGTTTTCTATTTGGTTGCGTACAGGAATAAAAATAGCAGCAGGACATGCTTTACTGACTTTCAGTGTGCTTAAGAAATTCATTGCCAATATTTAAGAACTTTGAAATTACAGGGAAAAATATCAAATTTCTAGTTTTCTTGAAAACTCAGAAGATCTAAGACATGGCAGCAATCAGTTGAATCAACTAGCAGCTGCTTTTATGAAAGTATGTGTTTTCCATTTTGCCACAGATAACCAGCAATCCTGACCGTCTTATACCTGACCTGTTTCACTTTGATCTGCCTCTGCTATATGTGGATTTTTAATATCTGATCTAAAAGAAGGTTGTACTGTACAGTGAAGAAGGGAAGTAAATCCTGTGTGTCTTGAGCAAGAGAAAAAGAGGAATCAGAGTGAGAGCTGAAGTGGTAGGTGGGTATCTGATAGAGACAGAAAAAAAAAGTATTTTTCCTTCTCTAACACTCATTCAACATAGCACAGAATGCTTCTATGACCAGATGTGAGAGAGGGGTTCCCTACACACCAAGCAAGTCTCCAGCAGACACCAGAGGGGTGTCCTAGGGTTCAATTCCATTCTGACATTATTTACCTGGAGATAACTTAGGTTAAGGGCTCAGTCCCACAAGACTGCCCCTCACTTCAGATGCCAATCACAAGCCACAGGTTGTGACCTTTTCTTCTGACTGACTTGCTATAAAGCAGGGGTTCCCATGACCTTTTCTTTGGGTTTAATTTGCTAGAGAAGCTCACAGAACTCAGGAAAATACTTTACTTACATTTACCCATCATTATAAAGAACATATCAAAGGATACGGATGAATAGCCAGATGGAAAAGATATATAGGGCAAGAAATGTGAGAGCTTCCCTGCCCTGTTTGAGTACCACCCTCCAGGAACCTCCACATGTACAGCTCCCAGAGACTCTTTAAATGCAGTCCTTTCAGGTTTTTATGGAAGATTCATTGCATAGGCATGAATGACTAAATCATTTACCACTTATGATGGACTCAACTTTCACTCACCCTGGTTGGAGGGTGAGGCTAAAAGTTTCAAATCTTTAATTGCAAGGCTGGTTGCCTTGGCAGTTCTCCATTCTGAGGCTATCTAGTTGACCCCAGGTTTCCGGAGTCCCCAGCCATCAGTCATCTTATTAGCTTACAAAAAGATGTATCATTTAAGAGACTCAAAGAGTTTTAAGAGCTGTATGCCAGGAAAAGGGAAGGAAAACCAAATGTATTCAATATTTCACAATATCACAGTGCCAGATGTGGCAGGCCTGGGAAGCCTTAGGTCAATGGATGCCACGGAAGAGACCAAAACAGGGAAATTACACGCTCATATTTTAGTTTTTAAAATACTTTTCTAGATGCAGTGTGGAAAGTGAATTTCAAAAAGTACTTGGAAGGCTGAAGATGGAAAAGTAATAATTTGCCTTATATTGCAAAGCTTCAGATGAAAACCAAGGATAGGTTTTAAATTTTGTGTACAATAGGTTCTCTTCTGATAAAATAAAGGTATTGTCACTCTTCAGCTTTCTCTAAAGACAATAAAATAAAAATTAGTCATATCTTGAGAAAACATTGACCGAAATTATTCTAACATGAAGGGGAAAAAAAAACTTGCATAAAAAGTGAAAAACCAGATGATAAAACCTGAGTGACAAAAATTTCCCGTATGTTACAGAAGAGTCTTTCCCTTGCTCAATGTAGTATATCTTAGTATTATTCAAATAAACTTAAACTAAAACAGACTCAGTAAAAAGGACATAACTCAGAATGACCCATGGGGCTTATTTCCTGTTAGATTATATCCCTGGTTCTGCTCTATAATTCTATTTGAATACATTTCAGCAATGATTCATCTTGTCAGTCTGCCAACAGTCTTTCCTACTGAGCAAGTGGCATGTACTTCACGTACTTTCGCAGAAACACAATTGAGGACTTTGCTCAGATTGCCCCCAATTAACTTATTTACTTCTCAAAAATAAGTCATACTATTTTTATCAGTAATATGGCTCTCTCAAACTAAATGTTATATGACAAACAGTGAAAGTTCATTTAAAACACCAAGGACACCAAGGACTGACCTGCATTTTGGGAACCTAGACTCCTTCAGTAAGGCCCACTGCCTGGGATCTGTGTGGAGACTGCCTCTGATATTCAGAGTAAGCCTCTGCCTTCCAGGCCTAGCCTGGACTAGTGGGCACCATGGCACATCTGACAGCACTGCATACTGTTTTGTTGTTGTTTTGGTGATTCTTTTGCTGTAATATATTAGCAAGATTTTAGTCAAGAATATTATTTCATTATTATAGTCTTACTTTATTCCCTGCCATCCTTATCTCCACCTCAAGATTGAGACCTGGAGTTCATGAAGAGCTGAGCTAAAGTAATAATACTGTTATTTTAAATGGCGAATATTAAATAGTTAATATTTATTGAGTCATTATGTGTCAGAGACTATTAAAAGTGCTTTGTATGTATTAGTTTCTTTTATCTTCACAAAAACCCAATCAAATAATTAGGGAAGTTATCATTTTTACAAATAAGAATACCCAGCCATACAGTGATTAAGTTAACAGTCATGGCCAAATACAGCAGATGTGAAGGTAGAATTTAAAACCTTGCTATTAACCATCACTCTATAGCTCTAGAGCCCACAGTTTCAAGCTATACATGATAAACATTCTGCTGTACTTGGAGTCATATTTTTTCTGTAACATTTGACTTCGTTAAATGTGCTCTTTTCTAGGTGACCTCTGGTCAGCCATGAAATTAGGCTCCTGGTGGATACATCCTATCAGTCACGAGCATGAGCAGACATAACTGGATATCAGTAACTGATTTAAGTTCAAGCTGGGATCCCTATTTTTATCAGCTCCTGGAAACAGTGATCCCACAGTTCTCTCTTCTTTTTTCCTTCATCTTCAACGAGTCAGACTAAAACCTTGACTTTTTGCGTCTCCTACTTAATGCCCTTATTATAGACAACATTCTTTCCTCAACTGGGAATGAGTAATAGCAGAGAGCAAATAAGGAATCCTCTCTCTTTTTTTGGATCAGAAACAAAAAAGGGGAAGGAAGCCTATTTCACACAAGTATGTTATGGAGGTTTTGTTGGCAGCAAGGATTTTCTGTGTTTCTAAGATCCAAATTTCCCAGCTGCAACTCAAGATCTAATTTCCCTCAAGTGATTAGGCCAAATCAGTCATGGAGTCACCTCTTGAACCATTGTTCTCCTTAACTCTCATTTCCATGCAAGCAATACAGTCTACCTTTAAATTGTCGAATCCATCAATTTCCCTCCATTGTCATCCTCAGTAATCTTGCAAAGACCATCATCGCTTACCTAAATTACTGAAAACACATCCTATCTAGTTTTCCAGGCTCCTATCCACCCTCATTTTCATTTCATTTTTTACACTGTAGCCAAAGAATCTTTAAAAAATTCATATCTAGTTGTTACCCTGTGCATAAAATCCCTCAATGACTCTCCATTGCTTTTAGATAAAACAAAATGTTTCCATATTGCTTTTAATGACCTGACTCTCATTTCTATTTCCAGATTCATCAGTCATCATCCTCCCCAAAAGTGGCTGTTGAGTCTTTTCCATTCTATCACCCATAACTCCTCTTTGTTTCACTAAGGTAATACATATTTTTTCTTACCTATGGATATTTTCACGTCTTTTCTCCCACACTTCTCATTTTCCCTTCTCATTTTCCAGGCTAACCCTTCCACATTCTGTATGCATCCATATCACCCTATTTCCCCATTGTTTTCATGGAAGGTTGCATTTTAATTGTTATTATTTGTATAGTTTGTACCTCAAGCTAAACTGTGAGCTACACAAGAACAGGAACTACTTTATTTTGATTACTAGTGTATCTCCAGCACCTATGTCAGTGTCTGGCAAATAACAGGTATTTGGTAATAATTTATTGAATGAATGAACACATGAGTAATCTGCTGCATTATGAGTTAAATAAGTTCCCATGGGTCTATTTGAAAGCTAAACTTTCAGATGAAGTTCTGGAATAGTCTGTTAATAATTTGGGATTTTGTTGCACTTTGCCCATTTGTTTATTTAGAAATGGAATGTATTTTTACACAATAATCTGTTCCTTTCCTTCTTAAGGGCTGCTTCTAGATTTCTTATATTTGTTATTTGATCAAACAGAAATATAGAATAAAACCATGATCAGAGGTAGAGAAGTTAGAAATAGCATTAGGAGAACTAGAAATAAAAGAGAAAATAGAAAAAATAAATGTTGGGCTAGGCATGGTGGCTCACTCCTGTAATCCCACCACTTTGGGAGGCCAAGATGAGCAGATCACGAGGTCAAGAGATAGAGACCATCCTGGCCAACATGGTGAAACCCTGTCTCTACTAAAAAATACAAAAATTAGCTGGGCATGGTGGTGCACGCCTGTAGTCCCAGCTACTTGGGAGGCTGAGGCAGGAGAATCGCTTGAACCAGGGAGGTGGAGGTTGCAGTGAGCCGAGAAAGTGACACTGCACTCCAGCCTGGCAACAGAATGAGATTCCGTCTCAAAAAAAAAAAAAAATTCATATGGAACCAAAAAAGAGCCTAAATAACCAAGACAATCTTAAGCAAAAAGAACAAAGCTGGAGACAGCATGTTACCTTACTACAAGGCTACAGTAACCAAGACAGCATGTACTGGTACAAGAACAGACACACAGACCAATGGACCAGAATAGAGAACTCAGAAATAAGACTGCACACCAGCAACCACCTGATCTTCAACAAATCTGCCAAAAACAACCAATAGGGAAATGATTTCCTATTTAATAAGTTGTGCTGGGAGAACTGGCTAGCCATATACAGAAAACTGAAACTGGACCCCTTCCTTATATACATCATATACAAAAATTAACTCAAGATGGATTAATGACTTAAATGTAAAACCCAAAACTATAAAATCCTTAGAAGAAAATCTAGGCAATACCATTCAGGACATAGGCACTGACAAAGATTTTATGACAAAAATGCCAAAAGCAATTGCAACAAAAGCAAAAATTGACAAATGAGATCTAATTATAAACTAAGGAGCTTCTGCAAACCAAAAGAAACTATGATTGGAGTGAACAGACAACATTCACAATGGGAGAAAATTTTGCAATCTAGTTATCCAACAAAGGTCTAGTATCCAGAGTCTACAAGGAACTTAAACAAATTTACAAGGAAAAACAACCCCATTAAAAAGTGGGCAAAGGACATAAACAGACATTTCTTAAAAGAAGACACACATGCAGCCAACAAACACGGGGAAAAAAGCTCAACATCACTGATCATTAGAGAAATGCAAATCAAAAGCACAATGAAATACCATCTCATGCCAGTCAGAATGGCTATTCTTAAAAAGGCAAGAAAATACAGATGATGGCAAGGTTGCAAAGAAAAAGAAATGCTTTTATACTGCTGGTGGAAGTGTAAATTAGTTCAACCATTGTGGAAGACACCGTGGTGATCATTCCAAGATCTAGAAGCAGAAATACCATTTGACCTAGCCATCTCATTACTGAGTATATACACAAATGAATATAAAGTATTCTATTCTAAAGATAAATGCATGTATATGTTCATTGCCACACTATTCACAATAGTAAAGACATGGAATCAATCCATATGCCCATCAATGATAGACTGGATAAATAAAAGGGAATACTTATACATTATGGAATACTATGCAGTCATAAAATGTATGGCTGGAGCTGGAAGCCATCATCCTCAGCAAACTAACACAGGAACAGAAAACCAAACACTGCATGTTCTCACTTATAAGTGGGAGCAGAATAATTAGAACACATGGATACATGTTGGGGAACAACACACACTGGGGCCTGTGGGAGGAGCAGGAGAAGGGAGAGCATCAGGAAGAACAGCTAATGGATGCTGGGCTTAATACCTAGGTGATGGGTTGATCTGTACAGCAAACCACCATGGCACATATTTACCTATGTATCAAACCTACACATCCTGCACATGTACCCCAGAACTTAAAAGTTGGAAAAAAAGAAAGAATAAAAAAATGCTGCTTTTTTAATTAAAGTAAAACTAGATTTTAAAGTAGGCTAAACAAGAAAAAATTCTGAGGAAATGTTTGAAGAAATAAAGAATTCTATTAAAAAGATGACAATTAAAAGCTATGAAACCATAGATTTGAGAGGGAAAATGAAACATCTAAGAAATGAATAAAATTTTTAAAAGAGTTGAAATTAAAAACTCAATCAATGGGCTAACTAGTAAACACATCTAAAAGAAGAATTAATCATGATAGGTCTTGAGGAATTACACAAAATGCATTACAAAAAGATAAGAAAATGTAAAATTTAAAAGAGGTACAGTGGACAGAAAGAGAAGGTTAAATAGACTTAGCCAGAGTTCTTGAATTGTAGAATGATACAAAGGTGAAGAAGCATAATTTAAAGAAAGACATGTGTCATAATTTTTGAGATCCAATAAAAGCATGAATCTCTACAGACAGAGAAATCAATATATTTCAAGTATGTTAAATTAAAAACAAAATCCAACGCTGGAAACATGAAGTTACAAAAAAAAGTTGGAATGACAACGGTAAAAATAAAAGTAATTAGAAACTGGGATAATCTCTTCAAAGTGTTGAGAGAAAAAAAACTGTTCACCTGGAATAATGTATTCAGCCAAACTGCCTTTCAAGAGTGTGCAAAATAAAGATATTTAGACAAACCCAAACTGAGAAGCTCTATTAATAAATATTCAGTATATTAATAGATAGAAAGAAGAGAAATTACCCCCAGAAGCATGATCCGAAATACAAAAATAAATGATGAGCTATGAGCAAATAAAATGATAAATGATTTTGTGACTAGAAGCAAACATTGACTAAATAATAATTTTAAAATATTAATGCATTAGTCTGTTTGCACACTGCTATAAAGAACTGCCTGAGACTGGGTAATTTATAAAGGAAAGAGATTTAATTGACTCACAGTTCAGCATGGCTGTGAAGGCCTCAGGAAACTTACAATCATGGCAGAAGAAAAAGGGGAAGCAAGGCACCTCCCTCACAAGGCAACAGGAAGAAGAATGCCAAACAAAGGGAAAGAACCCCTTATAAAACCCTCAAATCTCATGAGAACTCACTCAGTATCCTGAGAACAGCATGGGAGAAACTGTCACCATAATCCAATTACCTCACTTGGTCTCTCCCTTGATACATGGGGATTATGGAGAGTATAATTCCAGATGAGATTTGGGTGGGGACAGAAAGCCTAACCATATTATTCTACCCTTGACGGCTCCAAAATCCCATGTCCCTGTCACATTTTAAAACCAATCATCCCTTCCCAACAGTCCCCAAAGTCTTAATTCATTCCAACATTAACCCAAAGGTCCAAGTCCAAAGTCTCATCTGAGACAAGGCAAGTCCCTTCCACCTATGAGCCTGTAAAATCTAAAGCAAGTTAGTTACTTCCTAGATACAATGCGGGTACAGCCATTAGGCAAATACAACCATTCCAGATGGGAGAAACTGACCAAAACAAAGGGGCTACAGGCCCCAGGCAAGTCCAAAATCCAGCAGGGCAGTCATATCTTAAAGCTCTGAAATGATCTCCTTTGACTCCATGTCTCACCTCCAAGTTACACTGATGGCAGAGTTAGTTTCCCATGGCCTTGAGCAACTTTGCCCCTGTGGCTTTTCAGGGTACAGCTCCCCTCCTGGCTGTTTTCAAAGGCTGGCCTTGAGTGTCTGCAGCATACCCAGGCACACAGTGCAAGCTATCAGTGGATCTACCATTCTGGGAGCTGGAAAATGGTAGCCCCCTTCTCACAGCTCCACTAGGCAGTGCCACAGTGGGGACTCTGTGTTGGTGCTCTGATCCCACATGTCCCTTCCACACTGCCCTAGTAGAGGTTCTCCATTAGGGCTCCATCCATGCAGCAAACTTTTACCTGGACATCCAGGCACTTCCATGATATTGCAGATGACAGATTCTCTGAAATCCAGGTAGAGGTTCCCAAACCTCAATTCTTAACCTCTGTGTACTCACAAGCCCAACACCACATGTAAGCTGCCAAGGCTTGGGACTTGCACCCTCTGAAGCAATGGCCTGAGCTGCATGTTGGCCTCTTTTAGCCAAGGCTGGGACCCAGGGCACCAAGTCCTAAGACACAAAGCAGCAAGGCCCTGGGCCTAGCCCATGAAACCATTTTTTTTTCCCTAGGCCTCTGAGTCTGTGATGGTAGAGGCCTCTGGGCCTCTGTTGTGAAAACCTCTGACATGTCCTGGAGATATTTTCCCTATTGTCTTGGCAATTAACATTTCGCTCCTTGTTAGTTGTGCAAATTTCTGCAGCTGGCTTTAATTTCCCCCCAGAAAATGGGATTTTCCTTTCTACTGTATTGTCAGGCTACAGACTTTCTAAATTTTGTGTTCTGCTTCCCTTTTAAACATAAGTTCCAATTTCAAACAATCTCTTTGTGGATGCACAAAACTGAATGCTTTTAAGAGCATACAAGTCACATCTTGAACACTTTCCTCTTTAAAAATTTCTTCCTCCAGATACCCTAAATCATCTCTCTAAAATTCAAAGTCCCACAGATCTCTAGGGCAGGGGCAAAATGATGCCAGTTTCTTTGCTAAGGCATAACAAGAGTCACCTTTATTCCAGTTCCCAGCAAGTTTTGCATCTCCATCTGAGGCCACCTCAGCCTGGATTTCATTGTCCTTATCACTATCAGCCTTTTGATCAAAGCCATTCAACAAGTCTCTAGGAAGTTTCAGTCTGTCCCACATTTTCCTGTCTTCTGAGCCCTCTAAGTCTCTAGGAAGTTCCAAACTTTCCCACATTTCTCTGTTTTCTTCTGAGCCCTCCAAATTGTTCCAACCTCTGCCTGTTACCCAGTTCCAAAGTCTCTTCCACATTTTTGGGTATCTTTATACCAGTACCCTACTTTCTACAGTACACATTTACTGTATTAGTCCCTTTTCACCCTGCTATAAAGAACTGCCAAGACTGGGTAATTTATAATAGAAGGAGGTTTAATTGACTCAAGTTCGACATGGCCGGTGAGGACTCAGGAAATTTATAATCATGGAGGAAAGGGAAGGAGAAGGAAGGCACCTTTTCCACAGGCAGCAGGAAGGAAAATGACAAAGGGGGAAGATCTTCTCATAAGAACATCAGATTTCATGAGAACTCACTCACTATCCTAAGGAACCACCCCTATGAGACAATCACCTCCACCTGGTCTCTCCCTGGACACGGGGGGGATTATGGGAATTATAATTCAAGATGAGATTTCTTTGGAGACACAAAGCCTAACTATACCACGTAATGTCAAAATTATGGAGCTAAAAAAAGGATAGGATTAAAATTCTGGACAAAATTAGCATATATGTTTAGGGAGGACTAAAGTATCATAAAGTCTTTGTATTTTTTTAGGAGAGGACTAAGATAATGATAATTCTGACTCCTGGTAATGGTTTGCTAGGTTATTCTGATAACATTTATTAACCCTAAAAAGGAAGAATGAACAGGTGAGAGGCAAATAAACATTTAGTCAGGAATAGGGATTACAACCCAATTAGCGTCTAGAGACTGCACCACCTGAAAAAGGAAAGAAGGCTTACATTGAGAAAAATTTATTTAGTTTACAGATATTGTCAGATTATTTCATTAGTTGATTAAACATTAAGAAATTGCTTCAGTTAGTCAGAAAAGCTATATACATAATGTTCTTAAAGATGGTGACCAGTTTCTTTGTAGTGTGTATTGTTGAGAGTACAGATATTTGTGAAGGAAGTGTTCCTCTGAAGATTTCAAAGTTTATCAGTATTAATGTGAAGTCAGTAGATCAAGATGAAGTTACTGATGTCAAGCCTGGAACATTGATAAGCTCACATTTCCCTCATTTGATCAAGATATTTGTCCCAGGAGATCTGTAATCACCATAGATCCCTAGGCACTGACAAAAACAATGCTGTATCAGTTCCATCTTGTCCTGCAAAGGCCAGGGTGAAGTGAGCCTATCTGTTCTGGGTCTGTGGCTCACAGAGAAGTGAATTTACAAGCTATTTCATAGACTCACAGTCAAGATTATTATTCTAGGTGCTGTAAGTTCCTTCTGGATGTTCAGAATAGACTACAGGAATCTAGGCCAACATCAAATGAGTGGGCAGCATTAGTGCTTGTTCTAAGCAGTGAGACAAACACAGATCAACAAAATTATCAGAAATAATAATGTTTTCCAAGAACTTGGTGAACAGTCTTGAAAAAGAAACAATAATGCTATAATGATACCAACTTGTAACAGAGATCTAGATCTAGTCCAGGAACTTATCTTTCTGGTAACAAGACGTCAAAGGATGGCTTACCCATAGATGGCACTTGTCATAGCCAACCTACCTAAAATTTTTTTTACTGAGCTCCAGATCAACTACTTCAGAGACATTTTCTCAAGCATAACATGAGTTGTTAACTATCCCACAAACATTTCCCTGTACTGCCAACAGATAATCTAGAGTAATTCTGTTATTTAATACAGTTGTTGTTAATGAATTTAAAGATTGTTGCTGGGTGGCAATAGCTTTGGCAGTTGAATTGGCTGGTGCATTAGTCCGTTTTCACACTGCTATAAAGAACTTCCCAAGACTGGGCAATTTATAAAGGAAGAAGGTTTAGTTGGCTCACAGTTCCACATGGCTGGGGAAGCCTCAGGAAACTTATGATCACGGCAGAAGGCAAAAGGGAAAGCAACAAACTTCATGTGGTAGCAGGAGAGAGAAGTGAGCACATAGGAAAAACTACCATTTAATCAACTAATGAAATCATCTGACAAGCAACCATTCTCAGCTCTCATGAGAATTAACTCACTATCACAAGAACAGCATGGGAGAAACAGCCCCCATAATCCAATTACTCCCCTCCCTCAACATGTGCGGATTACAATTTGAGATGAGATGTGGGTGGGAACA
Organism: Cacajao melanocephalus; assembly: GCA_963573385.1. Classification (NCBI taxonomy): domain Eukaryota; kingdom Metazoa; phylum Chordata; class Mammalia; order Primates; family Pitheciidae; genus Cacajao; species Cacajao melanocephalus. The sequence continues at coordinate 29,253 of CAUYLG010025359.1, forward strand.
CAGAAACAAACCATATTAGCTAGGTTGCCTAGGATTTGAGAGAAATTAGAAATCATGACCATATTTCTCCATGTTCTATTCCAGGCAAGAAAAACACTAATTGGACAGGAGATGACATATTTATGTCTCAGGTCCTGTAAAAGTTCCCTTTTGAAATAGGACAAATATAATCCTTCTGGCCAGAAGAAGGTGTTACTCGAGGGATAAATAGAGATATTTGGGTGACATAAGCACCCAATGTACAATGACTTGGTAATGACCAAGAGTCAAGGAATTTTCTTCTCCAGCAAATAAAAGAATTTGGCCCCCATTCACAGACAAAAATTTACCCTGGTGGAGCACACAGGCTTTTAGCACTTTTGAAGGGGTCATTTTGAGGTGCAGTCTGATTTGCTGTTATCAGTCAGTTTTCAGAGTGGGAAGAATTGCACAAAGACCAACTTTGATTAGCATTTGCAAAACCAAAAATGACAAATAAACTGTTTTTTTTTTCATTTTCACCTGAGAAGCATGAGTTTTTAGTTGTTGAGTTATAGCAGCAAGTATTATTTTTCCAGGCTTATGAGAACAGGATCAAATTGAAACAGGATAGGTTTTTGTCCTAGTCTCCCTTTATGTGCACCCCAAAATAAATAATGTTTGCATATACTGGTTCTACTGTGGCATTGGGAATCCCTGAGCAGTTTGTTATTGAAGTTACTCGTGAGTCATAATGGAAGGACAAAGTTTTAGAGCAATCATGGCAGATTCAACAATTAGAAAAAGTACCATATATGACATTATTGAGTAATTTCCTTAAGGCATTTTCATTCCAAGTATTTATAACTGATATAACAGTTGAAGAAATTAATAACACAATTATTATTATATTTTGTTGCACCTTTTCTAACAAATATGCAGCAAAAATCTCACACAAATGTCAAAAGTTAACACAACCTCCATAGCAAATTTTCTGCTTGTCATACTATACAACTAATCACTTTGATGATTTGGTAAGTTGCGGGGTCAGGTTTCCTGTTGAATTTGATGTCCATGGGGGTTGGAGTGCTTTCTTAAGGTGTAAAATATGGATCCAGGAGTCTATTCTCTGTAATTTAGTAGTACAAAGATTAGTTAGAAACACTTGATAAACTTCATCTCATCAAGTTTCCAGAGAAGGTTCGGATATAAAGTACTGATAAACAAAGTCTCCTGGTTGGATATGATATAGTGTGTCATCATCTCCTTGAATCCCTTTCATAAAGCATCATTTACAATTGAGCATTACAATTCACTTGGATGATTAATCTTTTGCAGTACGGAAATACTGGTTCTTTAATGAGGATGGAGTCAGAACGAGCTAAGGGTGATAGCATAGGTATGCCCGTAACCATCTCACAAGGAACTAGGTTTTTTTAAGGGGGTAGTGCTCAGATTCATCAATACTAATGGTAAGCAGTTTGGCCAATGTAATTTAATCATAAATATATTTTCCCAATTGGGTTTTTACTATTCCATTAGTTGGCTCTGTTGCCAGGCTGGAGTACAGTGGCACATCAGCTCACTGCAATCTCCACCTCCCAGGTTCAAACGGTTCCCCCGCCTCCGCCTCCCAAGTAGCTGGGACTACAAGCACACACCACCACGCCTGGCTAATTGTTTGTATTTTAGTAGAGACAGGGTTTCACCATGTTGGCCAGGATGGTCTCGATCTCCTGACCTTATGATCCACCTGCCTCAGCCTCCCAAAGTGCTGGGATTACAGGCATGAGCCACTGCGCCTGGCCCTCCATTAATTCTTTAAATGAATCCTGAAGATTGTATGCACAATGAAAGTACTAAAATATAGGTTATGCCTTGCCTATAGTTGGAATTGGAGACTCTGTCTTGTGAAATGTGTACTCTGGTCTCTGTGTAACTCTTTAGAAACACTGAAGGAGGTGTTATTTTTCCTAGCAACACTTTCACTACTGCCATGGCAGTTGCTTGATGACAAAAGAAGGCTTCTGCCAAGTTTGAATACATGCAGACCATAACCAAAATATATTTGTAACCTCAAAAAGGAGGTAACAGATGATATACAATGGAAATACTTCAAAGAGGGCTTCTAGTAGGTCATATTTCCCCCTTGAAACTTTTATGGGTTTTCGCAGGTTAAACTTTGGACAGGTTATGCGTGTGTTATATACTGTTCTGCCTCACAACAGACTTTTCCCCACCAGTATTGTTTTGCATATTCAAACATTTTATCAGCTTTCCAGCAAGCTACATCATGGAGTTTTTCTAACAAACACTTTGCTAATGTTTCAGGTAATATAGGCTTTCTCATTGGTTACAGACATCCTTTTGTGTATTTAAATAGTAGTCTTGTTCTTTCATTTATTAATCTCATTGACAAATGCATGTTGTTGTGTATGTCTTGTTATAGTTTCCATGGATTCCTCAGGGGGCATGATGAGAGAGGATGCCAGTGAGGGGCACACATTTACACTTAGTTTATAACAAAACCAGGAGTCACAGCTGCTCACTTAGCCAAATAATCAGCTAATGCATTTCCTTTTGCCTCTTTAGTATCTTTAGTGCAGTGGGCTGGTACCTTATTAATAGCTATTTCCCTATGTAATTGAATGCCATTCAGTAATTTATTAACTAGAGCACCATTTTTTATGTGATGTCTAGATGATGTTAAAAACCTCTCTAATCAGACAAGACCATGAGAGAGAGAGAGACAGAGACAGAGAGAGAGAGACAGAGACAGACAGAGAGAGAGAGCTCTGTTTTCAAAGCATTCCAAAATTATGGTCAACACCAAAAGTCTGTCAACTGTATATATATTTCTGGTGTGTTCTCTGGCCAGAGTGCAGGCGCTAATTATTGCATATGATTCAGCTTGTTAAACACTCAGATATGAAGGAAGAGTGCCACTCTCAACCTCATGTTCTTTTGAGGCTATAGCATAACAGGTTTGGAAATCACCATCCTTGTTTTTAAGTCAGAGGCCATTTGTAAACCATCCCAAATGAGCATGTTTTAAGCTGCGATTATTTTAAATCAGATCTTGGTATGGTTATGTGATGGTTAATACTGAGTGTCAACTTGATTGGATTGAAGGATGCAAAGTATTGTTCCTGGGTGTGTCCATGAGGGTGTTGCCAAAGGAGATTAACATTTCAGTCAGTGGACTGGAAAGGCAGACCCACCCTCAGTCTTGGTGGGCACCATCTAATCAGCTGTCAGGGTGGTCAGAATAAAAGCAAGCAGAAGACGTTAAAAGACGAGGTTGGCTTCGTCTCCTAGCCTACATCTATCTCCCATGCTGGATGCTTCCTGTCCTCAAACATAGGACTCCAGGTTCTTCTCCAAGTTCCAAGGGATGTGGACTGGCTTCCTTGTTCCTCAGCTTGCAGACAGCCTATTGTGGGACCTCACCTTGTGATCATGTGAGTCAGTACTCCTTAATAAACTCCTCTTTATATATGCATCTATCTTATTAGTTCTGTCCCTCTAGAGAATCCTGACTAATACAGGTTATGAGGTAAGTATAGGCTGCACAGTCACGTACAAAGAGGTCTTGTAATCCAGATGGTTAAACATCAGGAAGATTAAGAGTGGTGGTTTTAAAGAATTTTATATTAGGCGATGAGAGAAAAATGAACTCGTGTGAGGCTTGTAGATAGATTATTAATATGGTGGAAATTTAAGAGAGTCTCAACAGCATGTAGAACATAAAGGTTTAAGACTTGTCCAAAACACTGTCTGATACTGCCTTGACCATAAGGTAAGTGGCAGAGATAGTATCAGAAAGAGGACAGAAAGGATTGAGCAACTGGATCAAGTTTCTGATTGAAATAGTCAAGAGGTCTCTGGCTGTTACCATGTTTCTAGGTTAGAATACCCAAAGCATGCCTCTACTTTTTATACACATATGAATTAAGTTCTAAATCATAGTTAGGATGTCCCAAAATAGGGGGAAAGTAGAGTGATGTTTGTAATTTTTAAACCACTTCCTCTATCTCTGTTATTCATTTTATTTATCAGGCCTTCCCTTTAATGAAGGGATTTAGTTAAAACGGAAAACTCAGGTATTCATTACCAGCAATATCCAACCAATCCCAAGAAATCTTGTAACTATTGAAGAGTTTTAGGTTTGGGGAATTGCTGGATCCCTTTTATTCTTTCTCGGTCCTATCACTTTCCTTTAGCGGATATTAAATGTCCTAAAAACTTAACTGGTGGTTGTGTTATTTCTAGTATTTTCTTACTCACTTTATGTCCATGTTTAGCTAAAAAGATTAGTAATATAAGGGAGAACAGAGGGAGAACACACTAAAAGGTCATCCACATATTGTAGCAAAGAAAACCCATGTTTAAAAGATAGATCTCTAAGATCTTTGCTAAGGATCTGAGAAAAGTATGTAGGACTGTCGGTATATCATGGGGGCATTACAGTCCAGATATATTGTTGATTTTTCCATGTAAAGACAAACAAAAGTCCTCTGTCTTTATGTACTGGTATGGTAAACAAAGCACTACACAGATCCACAACACACACACAAAAAAATACTATCCTGAGAAATAGAAGACCAAAGGGTATGGGGATTTGGCACAAGTGGGTGATGGGGAATTACTCTATTATTGATAACTCTAAGATCTTGGACAAAATACCACCTTCGATTTCCAGGCTTTTTTTTTTTTTTTTTTGAGATGGAGTCTCACTCTGCCACCCAGGCTGGAGTGCAGTGACACAATCTCAGCTCACTGCAGCATCCACCTCCTGGGTTCAAGCGATTCTCCTGCTTCAGCCTCCCAAGTAGCTGGGATTATAGGTGTGCATCACCACACAGATAATTTTTGTATTTTTAGCAGAGACAGACTTTCACCATGTTGGCCAGGCTGGTCTCAAACTCCTGACCTCAAATGATCCACCCATCTCGGCCTCCCAAAGTCCTGGAATTACAGGCATGAGCCACCATGCCCAACCTCCAGGCTTTTTGAGTAGAATAACTGGGGTATTACAAGGATTAGCACATGGTCTGATCAATTCTCATTTTAAACACCCTTTGATGATAGAGGTTATACCCTCTATGGCATGTTGTGGAAAAAGATATTGAGAAAGAGAGGGCAAAGGCTTTTAAAGCTACAACTGGACACCGATAGGCTCATCCGATTTAGTCAATACGGTGTCTACATTATCTGTTGCCCAGAGGACATCTGGAACTGAAGATAAGTTTAGGATCCAGTAGCTAACTTAGAAAGCTATGTAATAATCATTTTAGAAAAAGTTTCTAGTTCTTCTGGTAAGATTGAGAATTCTTAGTAAGACAGACTAAGTTCCCCCTCTTGAGGAAAGAGGATAGCAGCTTTTATTTTAATTAGATGTTCCCTACTCATCAGGTATGCTGGTGCATGGGGGACTAGTAAAAATGAATGATCAAGACAAATTTTGTAGTTTCATGGGCAAAGGAATAGATAATGGGGCTCAACTGGTGGTATTTGAAACTTCTGCCATGGCAAGTTATTGCACTCCAAGGCAACAAGCAATTAATTGTCATAGGATTTAAAACTGATAGGATTGCTTAGTGTCAATAAGCATTAAAACGTTTTTATTACTTGTTAGCAGTGACACTTAGCCTTCAGAGCTCAAAGGTATTACAGGGAAAGCCTATTGTTTCTTTGGAGCCCTGCCATTCATAATCTTCTTGGTCTTTTAATGGAAAAGCCAAGGGTTTAGAAGTAATTTTAGATGTCAGTTTGGCTTTTCATATTTTGCAATCTTTATCCTAATGTCCAGGCTTTTTGCAATAGTTTTATACTCCTTTAGAAGAATTCTGAGAGCCTGTGTTACTGGTTAATTATTGCAGCTATAAATTCATTATCTATTTAGCTTTAGATTGATGGGCCCTATTTAAAGTTTGAGACAATTGATTAGCTAAATTTACCAAGTACTGCTCTCTCAACCAATATGGCTAAATCTTTATCAACACTATTGACAAACATGGAGTTAAGAGCCACTTTAGTGACATCACTCCTTTTTCTGAGACAAGAATTTTCTTTGAATACACCTCTAGTCTATTATAATAGTCATGAGCTCATTTGCCTTCTCTCTGAGTGCCACCCTGAATTATATTCTAAAGCACTGGCTTTAGTAAAGCTACAGGAATAGTTTTAATTATTTTGTCAGCAAATTTTTAAGTTTTTCTTCTATATCTTAGGGTAGATTTAAATTTAAATCATTCAAAGAATTTTTCCATCTTTCCATTTTTGCCAATAGCTTGCTCACTGTAGCAAATTTTTAAGTTTTTCTTCTATATCTTAGAGTAGATTTAAATTTAAATCATTCAAAGAATTTTTCCATCTTTCCATTTTTGCCAATAGCTTGCTCACTGTAGCCCTACAAGCAAAGCTATTAGCCAATATAAATCAGAAAATCCAGGGACTTAAGCTGTGTGCACCATTGTGAATTCCTCAGCAAATCTTACGGGGTCCTCAGTCACCTTGGGAAATTCTTTGGCTATCATACCCAACTCAAAATAAAACTAGAAGATGTAAGATACCACAAGTAAATTCCCTTGTTATTTGGGCAGTATGTAAAAAGATATGTGAGAATTAGAGCAGGAGTAGAGAAGGCCACTGTGGGGATGATCAGTTCAGGCATTTATTTGTACAACAAGTTTAGGTTCAGCTGTTTGGGTCGCTGTAGAGGAGAGAGGGGAGAAATTTTAGAGTCTGCAAACAAGGGTCCTGCCAATGAGGGCCATAAGAAGGATACTGACGGTAGACTTTCTTCTGAAGATTTTAATTTTAAATCTTTGTTTTCATTTACGAATTTAAACAGTGTCTTGGAGAGAATTTGTTCTTGATTTTTTCTTTGGTAGCTTCTGAATGCCAATTAAAGTATATCTCACTCTGGGAGGTGAGATCATTTTTATTTTCAAGATATTGTCTTTAAAAAAAATGTCTGAATAGCAACCAGCCTGGCCAACATGATGAAACCCCGTTTCCACTAAAAATACAAAAATTAGCTGGGTATCGTAGCGGGCATCTGTAATCCTAGCTACTTGGGAGGCTGAGGTAGGAGAATCTCTTGAATCTGGGAGGTGGAGGTTGCAGTGAGCTGAGATCACAATACTGCACTCCAGCCTGGGTGGTGGAGTGAGACACTGTCTGAAAAAAAAATGTTTGAATAGCAAGACAGCAAAATAGAAAGTAACCCAACCCACTTACATCCCCCAACAACAACAAGAATTCTACACCAATCTACGGTCAAAAGTCTCTCTGCAGGAGCCTTAGGAATCGAATAGGAGTTTGTGAAACCCTGAAAGAGCCCAAGACTTAGGAGGGTGGTTTAGAGAATGAACACCAACACTCAGGTAGATAATCTGGCAAGCTTGATCCCAAGTTTAAGCCTGGAATTGGTCCATTCCTTTAAGGAGCTTACCTAAAGCCCCATTTGGCCTTAAGCCTGCAATCAAAACCAATTTGTTAAGGAGTCTAGAACGAATCTTACACATTGGTGCCTTGTCATAAAGACTAGTTTGCCCTCTGACAGGTCTCAGCAGTGAACCTGAAAGTGAGCTCATGGCTCTGCTCTAGCCCCACTAAGCTGAGGTCCAAGCTCAGAGCTGCTCACACAAGGACCCAGGGGGAGCCTGACAGGGTCACCAACCTCCATCCCACAGCTGATCCTGAAGTGGCCCAGTCTCAGCCTGTCCTGCTGCAGTTGAGAAACTATCTGGCCTCTTCAGGGTCCTCGTGGGAGATGTGTGTACCACTGCGAGCCAATGAGACTGAACTCTCCAGCCTCCATCTCGCAGCAAATCTGAAGAGGGCCCAGCCTCAGTTACAGCCCCTCTTACTGCAGTCTGGGAACTATCCTGTCTGTGCAGGGACCTGCTGAGAGGCACAGACTTGTCTAAGGCAATGTGATAGACAAGGCAGCCTCCATTTCATAACAGATCCCAAAGGGCCTAGTCTCAGCTCCAGCTCTTCCTATTGCAGTCAAGAAACCACCCTGCTTGGGAAGGTATCTGCTGGGTGATGCAAACTCATCTAAGCCTATAAGACAGGCCAAGTAGGCTCCTCCCCACAGCAGATCCTGAAGCGGCCAGTCTCAACTCCAGCCCCTCTAGCTATAGTCTGAGAGACCCATCCTGCCTGTGTAGATACCTGCTGAGAGGCATAACTGCTAGGCCACTGGTATAGTTTTTGGGACCCAGGTCCCTGAAAAGCATTCCCTTACAGGCTTAGTACATTCCTTGAGTCTTCCCCAGGTCCATCTGTGCTGGAAAGCCATGTCAACCTCAGAGTCCTTGTGACACTTGTGGCAAGCTAAGAGAGTTTTCTTTTGCTGAGACCACTGCATTGGTCACAAGCTCAGGGGAACACAACCATCGGTCTGCTTAGAACCCCTGGAAGGCCCTCTGAAAAAAAAGAGGCACAAAGCTAGACTGTGAAAACTAAAATAAGTACCTAATCCCTCAATGCACAGATGTTGTCACACATCCATAAGCATCAAAAACATTCAGGGAAATCTGAGTTCACTAAACTGACAAAGGGTACCAGAGACTGACCCTAAAATGAGGTAGATGTGTAATTGCACAAATAATTCACACTAGTTATTTAAAGGAAGCTCAACAAACTTCAAGAAAACACAGACAATTCAGATATTTGTCAGAGAAATTTAACAGAAATTGAAATAATTAGAAATAATCAATGAAAAATCCTGGAGTTGAAAAATAAAATGAATCAAATGAAAAATGCAATAGAGCATCAACAACTAAATGGATCAAAAAGAAAATGAATCAGTGAGGTCAAAGGCAAACAATCTGAATATACAGTGAGAGGAGAAAAAAAGAATGAAAAGGAATGAACAAAGCTTATGTGATCTATGAATCTGAGAAGAACAAAGGGGTAGAAAGCTTATTTCAAAAATAATTACTTTAGCTGGGCATTGTGGCACAGGCCTGTAGTCCGAGTTACTCAAAAGGCTGAGGTGAGCCAGTCGTGGTGGCTCACACCTGTAATCCCAGCACTTTGGGAAGCTGAGGCAGGTGGATGACTTAAGACCAGGAGTTAGAGACCAGCCTGAGCAACATAGCAAAACCCATCTTTACTACAAAGACAAAAAGTCGCCAGGACCTGTGGCTTGTGCCTGTAATCTCCGTTACTTGGGAGGGTGAGACATGGAAATCACTTGAACCCAGGAGGCAGAGGTTACAGTGAGCTGAGATCTCATCATTGCACTCCAGCCTGGGCAACAGTGTGACACCCTGTGTCAAAAAAAAAAAAAAAAAGAAGAAAAGAAAGAAAAAGAAAAAGAAAAAAGGTAGAAGAATCATTTGAGCCCAGATGTTCAAGGCTGCACTGAGCTGTGATCACACTGTTGAATTCTAGCCTGGCTGACACAGCAAGACCCTGTCTCTAAAAAATAATAGTAATAATAATGGTAACAGAAAACTTTCCAAACCTAGAAAAAGATACACATACTTAAGTACAGGAAGGTCAAAGGTCAGAATCAACCCAAATAAGAATACCCAAAGGCATATTATAATCAAACTCACACAGGTCAAAGACAAATGATTCTGAAAGCAGCAAGAAAAAATAAGCAAATTAACATATAGGGAGATCTAATACACCTGAAAACAGACTTCACAGCAAAACCTGACAAGCCAGGAGCAGGTGGGACAATATATTCAGAGTGCAGAAGGAAAAAAAAAATAACCTAACAACCAAGAATACTATACCCAATGAAGCTATCCATCTGGAATGCAAGTGAGATAAGGACTTTCCCAAACAAAGCTAAAGGAATTTATTACTACCAGAATTGTCCTAAAATAAACCATAAAGGGAATTCTTCAAACCAAAGAAAAGGATGCTTACATGATTGTTATACTGATATTGTAATCATGATGTGTAAACCTCTAATATTTTTACTAAGAAGACTAAAAGATAAAACTATTAAAAACACTAATGACTATAATGATTTGTTAAGAGACTGGAAATACAAAATGTAAATTATGACATCAAAAATTCAAAGTGTGAGGGGAGAAGGGAGTCAATGTGTACAGGAGGTTTTGCTATAGTTAGTTTGTGAAAGTAAACAGGTAGACAAAGATGTACTAGGCAAATGCTAATCACAAGAAAACTGAGTCATTGATAAAACATAAAACAGGCTTATAAAATGAGAAATATTGGTAGGGAGAGACAATAAGAGTACCAATGGAACTTAAACTTGAGCTAAATGGCCTCTTTCTTCTGCAAGTCTGTGTAGCAGGCCCAATATTTTCTTCCCCTTTCTCAGTGCCCTAATGAAAAAGCTATTGAATTTATATTTCCTTTCCTCCTGCTTTGCTTGTGTTCTCTATTCACTAGCCTCAAATGGTAGTTTTCAATCCTTCTTTCATTAAAATTTCCTGAGTTTTCCATGATTATGATTCATTGGCCCAGAAATAAGGTGTAGGAATCAATATTTTCATAAAGATTCCAAAGGAATTCTAATGTGCATCCAAGATCAAGAACTACTGGCTTAGAGTAACTGAGGAGGAAGCACCGAAGTCTTCTGCTCCTGTGGATTTCACCAAATGTACTTCCTAAACTAAAAAGATAGTAATAATAATCATAACAGAAAGATAAATATTTCAGCACAGGAAGGTCAATCAATCAGAATCAACCCAAATTGTGGAAATTTACTCAGGGTGGTGGTAAAAATATTAGGGGAAAAATAGTAGAGAAAGTTATAAAATATAGTCTCAAACTCTTTTTAAAGGCCTAAGGGTTTTTTCATCGTTTCAGTAGAAGTTTCAGCTGAAGCAGCCTAAATCCCCCTTACATTTAGTTAATAAGGCAAGCAAATAGCTAGGGCATGTGGGTGAGTTTACCTAACGAACTTTTTTACTCATGGGGTCTTAAAACTAACCTTTGAGCTGGATGGTCCTCTCAGGGGGAGGCTGACCAGGGATATTACACACTAATGGTGTTTGCTTTGTGTATGCAAACCTGTGCTTTAATAATCAATCTCTAGTGGTGTTGACTCAAGCCTTTGTCAATTAAACTTTACTAAGTAAATGTGAGTCTCACTAGCTGGGGAGGGCCAGTGGTTGCAACTGTTTACAGCACTCTCCAGGGTGCCTGTAAGCAGCCATGGACCCTCAGTCAAACTGGCAAAGCATAATATCTGTGTGTTAGTGTACTTGATTTATCCATTGCTGAATCAGGGTCAGCAGGACAGACCTCTGCACCAAATGTGAATAACTAAAGATGTATTATCATCAGACCCACAAAGGTCAAAGACAAAGAGAGGATCCTGAAAGCAGCAAGAGAAAATAAGCAAACAACCTATACGGAGATGCTATTTGAAGCATTGAGTTTTGCTGCCTTCCAGTTCCTCATGACCCAACCTCACCCTCAATTCTGTCACTCTGAACTTGGAGAAATTTATAGGGCTTTGCAGGAGATTCCAACCTTTCCCAGGTGACTTCTGCCTTGAAATTAAGTGAATTTGAATTTGATCAGTCTAAATGTTCTCTAGGCCTGTTCTACATGTTGTAAACAGAGCCTTCTTTCTGACCTCAATCTAGTATCCTTCTAACCTACTACCTAACATGTACCCTTCAATGGTCTTTCATAGCCTTTAAATAAGGTAAAAATTATTTGACTTCGGTTATAAAGCCCTCCTTGATCTGGACCTTGCCTTCCTAACCAGGCTCAGCTTCTGCCACCAGTTTCCTCAAATGTGATACGCCAGTAATACGGATCTTCATTCTTTCTTTACACTCATTGAGCTTTCTAGTCTTATGTCTTACATATGTTTCCTCTCCTTAAAACTCTTTCACTGGCCCTTCTCCCTCCCACTGCCCTTGACTACCCCTCCCCTTCTACTCTTTACATGCCTAACTCTAACTCCCCCTTCAGCTTCTAACATGCTGCAGATGGCCCTGAACTTCTAGGATAGATCACTGTTTCCAAACAACCCAAAATCTGTATTTTGGAACACTAATCTGACTTAAAATTGAATTATTGTAAAGTACTATTTGTCTGTCTTCTCTCCTAAACTCTAAGTTCCAGGAGGGCAGAGATGAGTATGGCTTATTCACTACTGGCTGCCTAGCAATCAGCACAACACTGGAAATGAGGGGAATGCTCAATAAATATTGAATGAATGAATGAATGAATGCCTGATGGGTAAAGTTTCTAGCTTTGCCTACCTAGTTCCCTCTCCCCATTTTCAGACCCTGCAAATACTGAAGCTAAGTTGAGTTAAAAGGCAGAGAATATACAGTGTGACTCAAATTTGACTAGACAAACACTTTCTAAATAAAATGGCATGAGAAATGCTAACAAGAGGTCTATCTTCACAGTAGAAACGGTTAACTGTATTACATGCTGTGATGTGAGGCCAGTTCATACTAAAAACTTCTGTTCCTCCCCCTTTCACCCTGAGCATCCAAAGACCTATGCTCTGCTTAGAGTAATTGTTTATATATTCCATCTAGATATATATAACTTTTTAAAGTTATATATATCCTTCCCTCTTGTGTCTTCCATAGCATCACACGTATTGCAAGTAAATCTTTGCTAATGACAGTATACTATCCACTGTCCACTTTATATGGCAAACCTGGTCATTTGTCTGGAATGAAAGTTTTGTCTCTACAAACTTATATGCCAAGCATGTCAATTACCCTTGATTCATTCCACACTCATTCATTGCCCTTCTCAAAATAGCTCTTAGAAACTCATTCTTCTCATAAGTAAATAGAAGAATTCCAAGAAGTGGAATGAAACAGAGGAGAGAATTCAAGTGAAGCATGATCATAAAACACCCACACATCAACAACATACTATTACTCCTTCAGCTACACATGACCATTGTCTCTTAAAAGCAAAACAAACAAATAAACAAAAAAACCCAAAAGTCCAGATTAGCTGTCCTTAAAATAATGTCTCAGAAATCCTACCATTTTTTTCCCCGGAAATATTTCTGTCATAGAGTCTGACAAATTCCACATTACTTTACATTGTAAATATGAACAAAATATCACTGCTATACACTGAGACAAAAAAATCTTTGTTACTTTTGTTTTAATGAAAACATCATGAATGCTTAATAAGTAAAAATTATATATGCCACTTATATATCCTATACAGCCTAAATAACAGGATAACCTATATAACTTTTTGAAATGTTAAAGGGAATAATTCAATGCAAAAAAACCCCAAAAACATTGTGACCAAAAAAGAGAATGGACATGAATGCCTAATGACCCAAAAGTACGTCCTATGACTCAAAAAGTAACTATAAAAACCCTAAATTGACAATGATGCATCAGAAAAATACAAATAAGCTAAGTACAATCTCAAATATAGCTAAAACAATAAGTATATTGAACAGTTAAAAATTGTGAAACATTAAACTAAAGGCACATGTTTAGGTACATATAAACTAATACTTTATATGTACACCACACCAGTGATCTACATTGAGACAGTAACATCCCAAGACAAAAGAATTTTTATACCTGAAAATTCACTTAGTAACAGAATTTACTAACTGGAAAGAGACTAGATGATGAGCTAAAACTTGTGTGAAAGTTCTATGCAATTGCAAAACTACCAAAAAGTTCAAGCCACTATATTCAGCCTCTCCTTTTAATGGATATTTCTATTTCAGAGTAGACAAATGGCTCCAATTATCCATCCATCAGAAAAATTTCAGAAATTTATGAACTCCCAATTTAGAAAACATGTGCTTCCAATCTTCCAATACAGGGAGACTTCTGCTAGTGTTTCCAAAAAAAAATTACATACACATGTAATTGTTTATACTGTCTTACACTGTTTATAACCCACTCATTTCCTCCTTTCACTCTTAGCTCTGTTCTAGCCATGAGCATATGTTACTAATAGCTCAGTACCAAGTTACGCTTTTTTTGCCTAGGGCATCTTCTCTTTCCATGGGCCTCAACCAAAACTGGAAGCCTTTCCAGTCACCTGGCAAATAGCCAAAGCAGGATACACAAGTGCTCATTCCAAGGCATGTCAAGTGTAGGGACTCTTTCTTAGTGGTACAAGGCCTAAAGTACTGTGAATTGTTTTCCCCTTTGGTGGGGATATCCTGACATCTTCCAGATGTTCTTTTAGTGTTACAGCAAAATCTAGCATCAAGGTTGCCTGGCGTTCCTTTCATTCAAGGGAATCTGATCTTGTAAACAAGTAATTTTAGGAATTGGCTAAGGGATCTGATGATGACTTTTTTTCTTTTCATAGTTTAAAGCTTGTTTGTTAAACCTAGAGTTTTTGTTTCTTTTTTATGTTATGTGGTTGCTGTACTCCCAATTTTTTCCTAGGGAACTCACCCATAATCAATTAGAATAAGCCAGATAGTTTTTCCAGGCAGGCTAGTCTGATGATCATGCCAGACCTCCTGCCTATGAAGGTCTTGACTGCTCTGTGCCATTCCCACAGTGCTGCTCATTGCAAATGAAGTATTTTATAACAGAATTTCTGGACTAGAGAAAACAGTATTTTAAACAGATGTTTCAACAGAATGGGAAAAAAATTTTGCAATCTACCCATCTGACAAAGGGCTAATATCCAGAATCTTCAAAGAACTAAAACAGATTTACAAGAAAAAACAAACAAGCCCATTCAAAAGTGGGCAAAGGATGTGAACAGACACTTTACAAAGGAAGACATATATGAGGCCAACAAACATACGAAGAAATGCTCATCATCACTGGTCATTAGAGAAATGCAAATCAAAACCACATTGAGATACCATCTCATGCCAGTTAGAATGG
>CAUYLG010025361.1:0-41707 GCA_963573385.1 Cacajao melanocephalus
ACCTCTTCAAGGAGAACTACAAACCACTGCTCAAGGAAATAAGAGAGGACACAAACAGATGGAAAAACATTCCATGCTCATGGTTAGGAAGAATCAATATCATGAAAATGGCCATACTGCTCAAAGCAATTTATAAATTCAATGTTATCCCCATCAAGCTAACACTGACTTTCTTCACAAAATTAGAAAAAACTACTTTAAATTTCACATGGAACCAAAAAAGAGCCCGCATAGCCAAGACAACCCTAAGCAAAAAGAACAAAGCTGGAGGCATCACGCTACGTGACTTCAAACTATACTACAAGGCTACAGGAATCAAAACAGCATGATATTGGTACCAAAACAGAGATATAGACCCATGGAACAGAACAGAGGCCTCAGAAGTAACACCACACATCTACAACCATCTGATCTTCAACAAACCTGACAAAAGCAAGCAATGGGGAAAGGATTCCCCGTTTAATAAATGGTGTTGGGAAAACTGGCTAGCCATATGCAGAAAACTGAAACTGGACCCCTTCCTTACACCTTATACAAAAATTAACTGAAGATGGATTAAAGACTTAAATGTAAGACCTAAAATCATAAAATCCCTAGAAGAAAACCTAGGCAATACCATTTAAGACATAGGCATGGACAGAGACTTCATGACTAAAACACCAAAAGCAATGTAACAAAAGCCAAAATAGACAAATAGGATCTAATTAAACTAAAGAGCTTCTGCACAGCAAAAGAAACTATTAGCAGAGTTTGAGTCTAGCACAGGTTGGTTTAAGAGGTGTAAAAAAAAAAGCTGTGAAGCAACAAGTGCTGATATAGAAGCTGCTGCAAGTTATCCAGAAGAGGTAGCAAAGATGACGATGAAGGTGGTACACGAAGCAACAGATTCTCAGTGTAAACAAAACAGTCTGAAGATGGGAGAAGACGCCACCTAGGACCTTCACAGCTAGAGAAGGGGGGTTAATGCCTGGCGTCGAAGCTTCAGGCTGACTCTCTTGTTCGGGGCTAATGTAGCTGGTAACTGTAATGACTCCAAATTTGAAAGAAGGGTAAAATGCTATCAAATAGCATCACACACTGCAGAGAAATCATTCATGAAAGGAAGTGTCAATCAATGTGGCAAACTTCATTGTTGTTTTATTTTAAGAAAGTGCTGTAGCCACTCTAACCTTCAGCAACCACCAGCTTGATGAGTCAGCAGCCATCAACACTGAGGCAAGACCCTCCATCAGCAAAAGGATTACAACTTGCCGAAGGCTTGGATGATCATTAGCATTCTTAGCGATATTTTTAAAGTGTGTACATTGTTGTGTTAGACATAAGGCTATCACACACTTTACAAATGACTGTATAATGTGAACGCAACTATTATATGCACTGGGAAACCAAAACATTTGTGACTCTTGATTGTGATTTTTACTTCAGTACAGTGGTCTAGAATCAAACTCACAATACTTCAGACATCTGGCTGTACTTGGGTCTCAACTTCAAGGTTAGTATCTCAGAGAGGTCTTTCCCGAACCCAATATACATATATTTACCTTTCCACACAAATCCTCGGTTAGTTATTCTTAGCTCACTATTGTTTTGTCTTTCCTGGCACTTAACATGATTTATACAGCTGACCCTCGGACAATACTGGGGACGGGGCACTGGTCTCCTGTACAACTGAAAATCCATGTATACATTTTGACTCCCCAAAAACTTAACTACAAGTGCCTACTGTTGACTGGAAGTCTTAACAGAAATATAAACAGTTAATTAACACTTACTTTGTATATGTACTATACACTATATTCTTAAAATAGAGTAAGACAGAGAAAAGAAAATATTAAGAAAATCATAAGGAAGAGAAAATTCATTTATAGTACTGTACTGATACGGGACATTTATGTTGTCAATTGACCAAGCATGATGGCTCACACCTGTAATCCTAGTACTTTGGGAGGCTGGAGAGGGAAGATCACTTGAGCTCAGGAGTTTGAGACCAGTCCAGGCAACATAGTGAGACCCCATCTCTTATATAAAAAAAAAAAACAAGTTTATGTTGTCTGTTTACAGGATGAATCGTCTGTCTGAAACAAGGGAAACTGCAGCTGCAGACCTCAATATATGGTATGCATCAAGCAATTCAACTTTTTCTTGTAACGTCATGACTTTTCTCTGCTTCTTGGGAGCACCTCCAGCATCAGTAGAGGTACTTCGTCCAGGCCTCTTAGTGTTATTTAGGGTTTACAGTATTGCACTAAACATGATGAAAAATATGCAAGAACTGTGAGAGATCACTTTTTACTGCAATACACAATTTACTGAAGTGATGAAGCACTCACGTAGAGATGATTAGCATTACATAGCGTTTTTTTATTATTGTTGTTTTGTTTTTGAGACAGAGTTTTGCTCTGTCGACCAGGCTGGAGTGCAACGGCATGATCTCGGCTCACTACAATCTCCGCCTCCCAGGTTCAAGCAATTCTCCTGCCTTAGCCTCCCAAGTAGCTGGGATTACGGGTGCATGCCACCATGCCCGGCTAATTTTTGTATTTTTAGTAGAGACAGGGTTTCACTATGTTGGCCAGACTGGTCTCAAACTCCTGACCTCACATGATCCATCTGCCTTGGCCTCCCGAAGTGCTGGGATTACAGATGTGAGATGCCACACCCAGCCTATATAGCATTTTAAGTGGATATTTGCAATATTCTAGCTTACCACAACAGCAACAGGAGGTGGCTATGAAATTATTACAGTAGTATAATATGTACTACAGTTAATTTTATGCAGATATCATTTAATACTGCATCTTTATGTTTGTATTTCTCTTGACTATGACTGGTGGCACGTATGGTCTGTGTTTGTGTGTGTATGTTTTGATACATTTTAACTTTTTATAATAGATTTGTGTCTATTTTATGGTTGTAAATGATAAAATAGACTTGCATCTACATATATTTTATGGATTAATGACATAGCTAACGTTAATTTTTTTGATACTTCTAGGTTATGCAGTTTGTCTCTTGAGTTTTTTCAAATTGTCACAAATCTCCAAAAAAATTTCCAATATATTTATTGAAAAAAATTCACATATAAGTAGACCCGTGTAGTTCAGACCATGTTGTTCAAGGGTCAGCTGCAATCTTGTACTTCTGCTTTTATCTGCTTAATGTCCACTTTCACCATTAGAGTGCATACTCAATGAAGGCTGTTTAGTTCATGATTTTATTACCTAGTGCCTTTCCCAGTACTTTACACACAGTCCGCATTCAATAAACATTTGTTAAATGAATGAAGGCAGGCTAGGGCTTTAAGCAGAGCTGCAGTAAAAATATCAGCATAGATAGAACTTCATTCTATTGCAATGCTGGTCCTAGAGCTCACAGTATCTACGCCAGTAAAATACATGGATCCTTTTCCATACGGAAAGTATGTACCTAAATCCACAGATTATGACTAATACTTAATAAACTCAGTGATTTGCCTTACCAGTCCTGCATGGGAATAGCTGAATCCTGCTTCTCGGGACACAGACCAATTGGCATGCTCTTCGATCACCGACATGTCTGGAAACTTGACAACACTGCTGAACCAGTCAAACTCCAACTCTAAGCATGGAGTCTCCTAAGAGGTGGAAGAAAAGCTATGACATACACATAGGAGAGAAGGCTGACTGCCACAAAAACTACCTGATGTATGACAATAAAAACCTTACTTTATTTGGATTTGATCCAGTAACACCAATAGGGTTCAGCAAATCTTCTAATCCATGAGGTACTGGCCAAAGATTCAAAGCCATTTTTCCAGATACTAGAGTGTCTGTGTAATCAAACAAGTTTATATTTCCCCATGCCAATGGACAGTGTTCCTTAAAAAACAAAAGAAAAATATTCACTAGTCTAAATTATGAAACACATTTCAAAACACTTTTCTTCCCCAGAAAGGAAAATCCAACAATCATCACTATAATAATAGGAATATACCTAAAAAAAAAAACAAAAAAAAAACACATTGATTTTTCAAAGTTTAAGCCCGTTCTTTCCTTTTTCCCATTTGAAATTACATGTATTTTCTTTAGTTACAAATAGAAAACATGAACCAAAGCAAGCATGACAGATATTTGTATGCAATCCCAGTTATATAGTCACTTTGCATTTTGAAAAGCGGTATCAATGTGAACTCAAAACATTCATCATAAATAAATTCCTGAAGCTCTCCCAAGGTATTCTTTTGTGATGCATTTATTAAAAATTTAAAAATAGGTTTTATTAATATTTTCTTAACTATAAAATAATATTCATTTTGTGAAAAATTCAATCAGCGGTATAATCAGGAGTTTTTAAAGGTAAACGTAATTGTTCCTTCGAAACACTTTACCTCTTTAGCACCCTTTCGGCCTTTAACAGAACAAATGGAAAGGCAAAGTCGAGCAGCACGAGGAAGATCAGGAATGTATATATCGTAATTCAGCCATTCACTCCACCTATGTAAAATTTTAAAGAAAAATAATATATCAAAAAAGTCTTCATCCAAAGTATATAAATGACTCCTATAAATCACCAAGAAAAAGATAAACCAAATGAAAAACAGGCAAGAGACTGACTGAAATAGGCATTTTATAAGATCATATTCAAATAGTTAAAACATGAAAAGAGAGTCAGTCATACAGAAAATGCAAATTAAAATCTCATGGAGCTATCACCACACATAAGAATGGCTAACACTATAAAGACTGATGATGCCAAGGAGTGGTAAGCTTATGCAGTAACAGGAAATCTCATACACTAAGACTATGGGGGTATAATTTGTTACAATCAATTTGGAAAGCATAATCTACTAAAAGTGAGCATATGTATACTCTGACCCAGCTCCAATTCTAGGAATAAAACCACAGAAATGTGTGCATTTGTTAAAAACAGAAGACATGGGTACTTACTTTGTGAATAAACTATACAATTATGATTTGTATACTTTTATGCATGTGTAGTACATACTTCACTAAAAAAATTCATATATTTATAAATATACATAATATAAATATATTGCAAATAATATATATTATTTATATATATTTATATAATTTTGCTCATAAAAAAAAGAAAAGGAAAACTAAAAAAGGTAAAATGAGATTTCCTATTATATTTACTTTTATACATAATATAATTTTATCCAAAGGACCCACTAATCTAAATAAATCAGTATGTAAATAAAATGATGGATACATAAAGTATTCAAATTTACGAATACTTTATAAAAGATAATAAAACTTCACATTCATAAGGGAAGAATAAAACATTGGTACAAAAAGTGAACAAGACAAAAAATTATTCAAATTTTAATGACAAATTCCCTCAATTTACTGGGTGCTACATGTAAAATTATGTCTGTCTTTGGTGAACATATTTGTAAAGAACCACATGAAAGAAACCGTTTTGTATTTAAAGAGAACGTTAAAACAATGGATAAAGAGTATGGGCTCAAAAATCAGACTAGAGTAGAAAAACTGATTTCCCCTTTTTCTCTAAGTGTGTGACCCTTGCTTTGTCTTTTACCTCCTGCATGAAATGAGACTAATGATAGTACCTACCCTCACAAGGTTGTTAACTCTCTCCTAAGATTAAACAAGATTAACACAAGCAAAGGAATTAGAATAGCAATTGGCCGATGATAAAAGTTCATATGTTAAGATAGTAACTTTAAAAACTTTTCAAATGTCTTCATCATTCTGGTCTAATCTTGATTATAAATAAAATAATTCTTAATCAACAATAAAACAGTATAAAAATTCTATTTTTAATTAGCCAAACTAAGTAATAAACCTCATCAGTAAAATAAGTTTTCCAGTTATTGTAGTATTTTTGCTCAAGTATGGACAAAGATTTTTAAAATATGGTCTATTTATAGAAAGAAGACACATTTAAAATGGGGAAATTTGGCAAGAATTCTAAAGGTAAAAGAAACAATAAATGCTACGATTATGTTAGAGAGAGGGTCTTGCTATGTGCCCAGGCTGAAGTGCAGTGGCTATTCACAGGCATGACCGTAATGCACTACAGCTTTGAACTCCTGAGCTCAAGCCATCCTCTTGCCTCAGCTGTCCTTAGCTTCCTGAGCAGCTGGGACTTCAGGCGCATACTACCATGCCCGGCAATAAATGTAACTGTAGAAATACATAGAGAAAAACGTGGGATTTAGTAAGTCCACAACGATTTAAGAAAAATTAGGCTGGGCACAGTGGCTCACACCTGTAATCCCAGCACTTTGGGAGGCTGAGGCGGGCGGACCACCTGAGGTCAGGAGTTCAAAACCAGCCTGGTCAACATGGTAACACCCTGTCTCTACTAACTAAGAATATAAAAATTAGCCAGGCATGGTGCTGGGCGCCTGTAATCCCAGCTATTCAGGAGGCTGAGGCGGAGGTTGCAGTGAGCTGATATCATGCCATGCACTTCAGCCTGGGCGACAGAGCAAGACTCCATCTCAAGAAAACAAAAAACAAGCAAAGAAAAATTAAAGATACATCTACTTAAATGTACCCAACTTTTTATTACTCCTAAATCTTTAGAACTGCTCATAAATTAATAAGAAGTGTTCTATATATTTTCTAAGAGAGCTATGTCCTATGAATCTACTTGTTCAGCCCTATGCTAACAAAATAAAGCACGTTTCTCTTTTCTTCTAAAGTCCATCCATCCCACAACACACACAGAGACATGCATATACACACACTGACTCAATTAAGTTCTTTATTTCTAGAAAACGGTTGTGTGTGTGCATAGTCTAAATGGATTCCAATTTTGGGAGATACTGGTAACATTTACAAAAAAATCATAAAGCATCTAAGTTATACAGCATAAAGGAGGCACAGATTTGGAACAAATAATCTCAGTAAGAATTTTAAAAAATCTACTTTTCTATCTTTTTAATAACTTCATATTCATTTATCTCTGATTTTTTTTTTTGTTTTGGTAAGCACAGAAAATTTAAAAAATTTACTTAAATTTTTATACTACTACCATTAATACTTCACCTTTTAGACTATAGAATGCTTAAAAAAAGATAAATGTAGTCCTTTCTAAATAGCTATTTTACTATAATTTCAACATTTTAATCATATATTATTAAATGAATTCATCTTTTATTGTTTTTTTGAGTCACGGTCTCACTCTGCCCCCCAGACTGGAGTGCAGTAGCATGATCATGGCTCACTGCAGTCTCGACCTCCCTGGGCTCAGGTGATCCTCCCATCTCAACCTCCTGAGTAGCTGGAACTATAGGTACGTACCATCACATTCGGCTAATTTTTTGTATTTTTGGTAGAGACTGTATTTTGCCATAAAGCCCAGGGTGGTCTCGAACTCCTGGGCTCAAATGATCCATCTGCCTCGGCCTCCCAAAGTGTTGGGATTATAGGCATGAGTCCCATGCCCAGCCTTTTACTTTTATAAAGCTAGTTTCACTTTCGGTACTTGAAACAGCGAGGATAATTCTATCCAGCATTATTTTGGGGTCTTTGCTTGGGGCATGTTGACCTCCTTAGATTGATGAGTTTATAGTTTTTACCAAATTTGGAAAAATTCTGGCCATTATTTCCTAAAATGTTGTTGTTTTTTCCTTCTACAAGCGCCCCACTAATCAGTGTGAGGCATACAGTATGAGTGAGCATAAACTCTTGTTTTAGCAAGAATTTTAAAAGATCCTGAAGTTGTTTGTTGTCACAATCTCATTTCTGACCTGAATGATACACTTTCTGACCTACAGTGGTTTAGGTAGGCTGAGGACCTTATCTTTCTTCTGTGGGGCCGACAAGGCTATCATCTCTTTGAACTTTACCTAGGCTCTATAAGAGTGGCCATCTTTAGCAACAAGACCAGAACTACATCTTGAATCTCCTATAACTCAGTCTAAATTCATTATGAGATTTACTTCTGAAGGAGTCACTAGTTAGCTCTATTGCTATTTTATTATAAAGTCCAATAACAATTTGAGTTCTCTTACAACATTACTGCTACTACATTCAGGGGTACTCTTATTTCCAAATGACAAGAGAGAAGCAAAGAAATGATAGGATAGTGAGCTACTGGATTATAATACTTTTCATTTCTTCTTCACATCCAAGCCGTAATAATTTAAAATGTTCCCAACAACTCCCTCTCCCCCTAAGAAATTAATTTGCTCCCAAAGATCCTTTATTTGAATGCCATAAATATCTATTGTTGGGAGTGATTTGAAACTGCCTCAGAGTAGTTTGGTTACAGAGTTGTTTGCCATAAATGATGATGTAGATAGGAAGAGAATAAAATGATAGGTTTTTAATCTAATGTGGGGTATCATTAGCATAAAATTGTAACCATACTTTGTTCTCTGTTACAATGAAAAGACACAATCAGAAACTATTCTGATAAAACTTCAGGCAGAATCAATAAAATAATCCTGTGACTGATAATCACTTGACAGAAAGTCTTGCTGGTTTATATGAACATTTCTGGTAATTTATTAATATATAGCTTGTATAAAACTAATTATGTAAAATACACTTTTTTTTTTAAGAGATCAGGTCTCACTTTGTCACTCAGGGGGAATGCAGTGGCACAACCATAGCTGACTGCAGCCTCCAACTCCCAGGTTCAAGCAATTCTCCTGCCAAAGCCTCCCTAATGGCTGGGACTACAGGCACGCATGTGCCACTGTGCCTAGCTAATTTTTAAGAAAAACTTTTTGTAGAGATGGGGTCTTGCTTTGTTGCCCAGGCTAGGTCTTAAAAAATATACTATTTTTATTGATCACACTGCTAAACACTAATATAACCTTTGGAAATATAAATCTATATACTTCCTTACCTGGGATTGGAACAAGGTACTCTCTGAGTGTTCACATTGTCACATAAGGGTTCTCCTCCATGGTAGATACCTGTTCGAACATAGATCTAAAAGAAAAAAGTATGTATATACAAATGTATACTCTCATACATACACATACACACACACTAGATAGCACCAAATATGAAACCATGGAATTTTTGTTCAGATACAGCTTGTTCTCCTTTTCTCCACATACATAATAAGTTAATAGTGATGTAGAGCCTTCACCAAAATTAGTTGCTGCCTTCATCCACTAATAACAATGGAAACATAAACATAGGCCCACCATCCTTTTAAGGCAGGTATATAATTCAGAGTTTTTCCATATTTAAGAAAGCTAAATTGGTACACGTACTAAATGTTACTCAAAACCCTTAGCTGGTGAAGCAGTATCTCAAAAAGACATTAATATTTCTGTAATAAGACACATGAATATTTATACTAAGTGGGGTTAACAAAGATTATAAAAAGCCTCACTTAAGGTTGCCTCAGGTCTTTCTGCCAAATGAATTCTGTAAAACTTTTTATTTTAAGAGCTAGAATTGTGAATACCAGAATTATTGACAAAGGACTATGAGCTGTATAATAGCTAAGGAAGATGGAAGCTCAAGTAAAATTCACGATATATTTTTACATTTGGAGATCTGAGTGTTCCCTAACCATCTGAAAACATACTATAGGCCAACAGATTACTGTATAGTTCAAGAAAAATGTTACGTAAAATAATTTCTATAAAATAATAAGCATCAGCATTTGACTTTACCTTATCAATGTCTCGAATATTTACATTCACGTAGGTTGCACAAAGAATTTTTATTCTGAGTGCACTATTTATAACCCAAAGGGATTTTGTAGATGTCTCTCCATTCATATATGGTGTAGCTGTGGAAATGCGTCTGGAATAAGATGGCATTGTAAAACAGTCCATTGGCAGTTGAGAATAAAGGCTTTCTTTAGCCATCAACATCAAATTGGGCATCCTCCCAAGCATTATACAGCTTCTTATATACTGTAAGAAATTAAGGGGGGGAGCCATTTCCTGTAAGATTTTTCATTTTAGAAGTAACATGTAAGAGTATCAGGAGAGTTTACATATTAATCTACAAAGGTGATAAAAAATTAAACATTATGGACCACATTTATTAGTAGTTGCTACAACATTTAACATACTAACATTTAGGATTTAGGTTGAAGCACGAGATCAACCAAAAACTTCTGAATATAAACTGCATGAAAAAAAATTAAGGTCAACTTTTCAGAGTATACTTCTACCTTAACTGAAACAACAATGACAAAAAAGGAATTAGAAACAAGGATCACAGGACACTGGTAACAGAAACTTTGTATTTGATAACAGAAAAGCAGCCTTGCACAGGATGCCTGTCATTCAAAGTCACACTGACGTCCGGCCAAAGGCTGCTAGTCACTTGCTTTCTTGTCCAACATTTCTTGAGAAACTTTAGTTTTGTTACAATTGAAACAAAAAACCACAAACAGAGGAGACCGATAACATTATGGATATGTATTTATAAAAAATATTAAAATACACTGGTCTGAATTTTGAAATAGTAGTTAGGATAGAGTTTTTTTTTAGACGGAGTCTCGCTCTGTTTCAGGCTGGAGTGCAGTAGATTGATCTCGGCTCCCTGCAACCTCCACCTCCCCGGTTCAAGTGATTCTCCTACCTCAGCCTCCCGAGTAGCTGGGACTACAGCATGTGTCACCACGCCCGGCTAATTTTTGTATTTTTAGAAGAGAAAGGGTTTCACCATATTGGCCAGGCTGGTTTTGAACTCCTGATTTCGTGATCTTCCGGCCTCGGCATCCCAAAGTGCTGGGATTACAAACCTGAGCCACCGTGCCTGGCCAAGATTTTTAATATAAATGTTACTATATACATATTATTTTACCCATAAGCCCCGCTAGACAATAAGCAACCTGAAGGCCAGGACCAGGTTTTATTTGGTATTGTAAATTCGTACTCGACATCTGCTTGGCATAAACGTAGTTGCTTCTTATACGTATTTATTTAATGAATAGAAAAAGAGAGCAGAAAAGTACCAATAGTATATCTTAATAGTAGGTCATGGATTTTTTTGAAATATCTATTTTGATTCCATTCCAGGGTCATTGGTTGGAGGGGATAAAAGTCATGAAATAGGCTGGGCACAATGGCTCATGCCTGTAATCCCAGCACTGTGGGAGGTTGAGGTGAGAGGATCATTTGAGTCCAGAATTTGAGACCAGCCTGGGCAATATAGTGAGACTTTTGTCTCAAAAAAAAAAAAAATTAGCTGGGCATAGTGGAACATGCATGTGGTCCCAGCCACATAGGAGGCTGAGGTGGGATGATTGCTTGAGCCTAGGAGGTTGATGCCACAGTGAGCCATGATCACGCCACTGCATTCCGGCCTGAGAGACAGAGCAAGACCCTGTCTCAAAAGACAAACACCACCACCACCAAGAAACCCCATGAAATACCTGTATTTGGGAGCTAGAGTATCTGCCAATATTTTCAGCCTCTCAATGAATTAATCACAGAATTAAAAGAATAAACTTACAAATGCTATTTACTAATATTACTTATCAAAAAGCATATCCTAAAAATACAGTACTCCTCAATGTGATTACTTTTTAAATTAAAAATTAGTATTTTGAAACTTGTTACTCACCTTATACTGACTCAGAGGATATTTTTCTAGGAAGTATTCATCACATCCACACACTTTTAAAATATACTTGCCCTGATATTCTAAAACACAGAGTTTTAGTTGTTCAGAGGATAGCAACATACTTCGAGTTTTCTTCCTGATTGCTTCAGCAATTACTTGTTCTGGCACACAGTCATGGTTGATTTTCAGAGTATACTTCTGTTTGTCATTATTTGGAGAAACTATTACCCAAATCACCACTATTATTTGCCCTATAACAGGAAAACATTATTAGATGCAATCACCGTATCTACTTCATTTTTCAAAGAGAGAAATTTCAACATGTGCACTATCATTACTCTACTCAGATCAGAAATGCTTTTTAATCAGCCTAATTAAATCTAGGTAAATATCAGGTAGAAACAGAAAATGTTTATATCTGAGCGGGCTGCCAGACCATTCCCAAACCTCATGTTTTATGACAAGTACACAACACTGTGGTAAGTGGGTCACAAGTACCTGAGCCCCAGCTAATTTCCATTCTAAGCTGCATGACACACTTCACGGGCACCATCCCTGAGAACAGTGATTCATGGCTGTATCAAAGGTTCGACAGTGCCCAGGGTGAAACAGTTATTGTAACTGTGGGAAGTAAAGAAAGAACCAATGGAGGCTTAAAGATGTTGAATTAGAATGACAGAAAATGTGAGGGAGGAAAGGTAGGAAAATTAAGAAGGGAGAGGAAATGGATTATCTAATTTTCTCCTTTTAAGATTAATTAAGCCAGAAGGCCAAAAAAAAAAAAAAAAAGAAAGAAAAGAGAAAGATGGAGAAAATAGGAAGACTGAAACTATTTAGAGAGGCTTGGGTGTTCATAGCACATATCTTTCAGCTTATCTATATGTTGAACATTTTTCACAAAAAATGTTGGGGAAAATGAAAAGAGCATTTCACTTCGAAAAGTATGATAGAATAGCAAAGAATTTTGAAAGATCTTATGTTGCCTTAAACTACTTTGAAAAATATGGATAAAATAGTAATAAGATGTCTTAACTTAATAACAGAATTTTATATTTAATAGTGTATGAGAGTTAAATTGATACTCTCACTTTGTTATCTTGAAAATATATTTATCTGATACAATGACATGTATTTCGAATACAATATCATTTATATAGTTTCTTGTTCACTTAATTCTAGAAACTGATATATTAAATGTCAAAAATCTACCTACATATTATCACTCATGATCAGAATTAATTACTGCATTTAATATTTAGGAAAATTACTTATGTTTTCTAGTGTATTTATGATATACAAGAATGGATAAAGTTTTTCCAAAGTTTCATAAAATGTTTCTATTTATACTTGTTTTATTTATGAAAAGATAATCAGCTCTAATTCTAATCCTAAAAAATAGTAAATTTCAAACTCATAGTTCTTCTGTTTTATAGACAATTTACCAAGAAATCAGTACCATGTTCATACAAAAATTCAATAAATAAATATTGATGGTACACAATTTGTATTTAGCATTCAACTATATCTTGTCAGTATAAGCAGTCCCTGTCTTCAAGAAGCTTACTATCTAGCTGGAAAAAAAAAAGACTATACAAAGATATAGGCACAGGGAGAAGACTGCATGATAGTGATGATTAGAGTAGACTGGTCATTTTCTTACCTTTATCTAATTTATTATATATGTGCTTTGGTAATTCTGCTGAAGACTCTACATTTGGAGGATAGACATACATTGCTCTACTATGAGGTGAATTGAGATCCCTAAGATCCACAGCTTCTTTACAAACATTCAGAATATTTCTTCGGAAGTCCTGTACTTCTGGATCTTTAACCATATCAAATTCACACACTGGCATGCCGATAGCAAAACCTTTAATAAAATTACATAAAGAATATAACATTCTATCACATACACCGTATGAACACGTTTCTCACAAACAGGGAACTCTGTAGATTTGGAAGATCATAATAGAGTAAAAAACGTTCCTCTAGGTTAAAAAATTTTTTGATGAATGCATATATATTAAGAGTTGACAAAGTACCAAATATTTTTAATATACAAAGATAATATATTCATCAATTTAGAGCAAAGGCAGCAAACATTATTCTCATCATTTAAAAAATAACAATAAAATTGAGATATAACCAATCTAAGTCATTCCACAAATGACTTTTCTTCAGTAAAACCTTATGGAATAATATCAAGGTGTTAAAAGTAGTTCCACAGTTCGACAGGAAAACATACTTAGATTTAGAATGCTTTTTATTTAGAAAGCTATTTAAGATTACAAAAGTATTGGTTTAGACAGAAATAGTTTAGTAAGAGACAACAGTTAAGCATCATAGTTATTTGCATTTTAGAATAGGATATTGTATCATACCAATTTCTCGATTGAGGATCTTTTCTTCACGGTTGCCTACTGGTTCAATTACTTTTAAAAAGGGTTGAAAAAGCCGAAGGTCACAAAGTCGTCTTGTTTCATCAAAAAATTCTTCCCTTTCTGCTTCTTGGGTAACACTTACGAAAATGTAAGAAGATTCATCTTGAAGAAGTTGATGGAGCGGGTATTTTCTTGCTTCTTTAAAGAGTTCATGCTTTATAGTTACTAATGTAGCCTCACGGAGGCATTCTAAAGTCACTAT
Organism: Cacajao melanocephalus; assembly: GCA_963573385.1. Taxonomy (NCBI): domain Eukaryota; kingdom Metazoa; phylum Chordata; class Mammalia; order Primates; family Pitheciidae; genus Cacajao; species Cacajao melanocephalus. The sequence goes on from CAUYLG010025361.1 coordinate 14,166, forward strand.
CATTCCATTTGGTAGTAAACATTCTACGAGGATTCTTGGGGGCATCAAGTGGATACCCCACAGTTCACCTGATGATGGTCGTGGAGGCATTGTTCTGATTCTTTCCAAGTTTTACATATAAAACTACTTTAAGGAATTAGATGGATGGTTGTCCCAAAGCAGAAACCTAAACCAAAGAAGGAAAACGTATGTTAAAGGAGACACAACTACAGAAGAATACATTTCTAACATTGCTAAAATGTAAAAAGTCATTTTCTATAGTGTGACTTGATTAAGCTAAGTAGTAGTAATTCATCTTAAGTATTTTAATCGAGACTGTTGCTCTAAATTAGGCTACAAAGAATTTACTTCACAGAGAGTAGAAAACCAATTTGTATTTAATTAAAGTGGTTTAAGAAAACATCATATTTGAGTGGATTTCCTAAGTCAGGTTTCATAAAGACAGAGATGAGGCTATGGAAAGAATGAAAAACAAGCTGCAATTCAACCCGAAATTCCCTTTGCATGTCATCTTTATCATCTTCTTCTACCTTAAGGAACAACAGAACTTAGGCCAGAAACAATCTTTTAGACATGGGTCCACTGCTCCTATGTTAAGATAAGTAAACCCATGTCTATAGAAGTCAAATCCTTTTCGTTTTTCACTGTCTGTCCCTGACCTGTAATAATGAGAAATTATATGGCTTAGTCTTTTTTTCTTTCTTAAATCAATCTTTGTAATTTCCCTTTTTCTTTTTGTATTGATTCTTATCTAGGTGGTATCTTAGACATTCTGTTCTTAAAGTATGATTTAGGTATATATTCACAATATTATAAAGTATCAATGATTTTTCCTTGAAGTATGATGATAAATTTGTAATGATCTATCTACTTTCTCAAATAACCTAGTCCTAATACTTCTGATGGAAATAAATCTACCCATAAATAAGATTCATGACTCTCTGTTAGTGCAATGTTCCAATCAGTTTGTAATATTTTAAAAACTATTAAGTGTTCTTATGAGTTGAAAGCCCTTAATTTTTTTTAGACATCAATGATCTTGTGGGTTCTTTTAGAAGATACTATCAAAATCCATAAAGCACAAGTTTACTTATTGCTGTTTATAATTGTATTTTCTTTTATTCAGTGAGCAAAACTGTAAGTATATCAAAAGACAAGATGAGAGATACCAAATAAGAAAAAAATGAAAGTTACACTAGAGAAATGAATCAAAAAGGTTTGGCTAACCTACTACACTTGCTTAGTCTATCAGGTATTGTAGGTAACAGCTATAAATGACACAGTTTGCTTATTCACCGAAAGTGCACTGGTGCTGATCCCAGGACCCTGTTAGGTGTGGGAATCTAATGATGAATAAGAGAGACATGGCCTTTGCCTTCGTAAGACAAAGCAAATAATATGAAGATTATGTGTACGCTGTGTGTGGGGTAATTAAAACCACAGTTACAAAACAGAATACATGCTACCATGGACTACAAAAGCACCTAGTGTGGGGTCATCGAGGGTGGGGTGGGAAGGTTTCCCATAGTAGGTAGCACACACTGAATCCTTTACAGATAAGCAAGAGTTGAACAAACACAAGCAGAGGGGAGGAAACCTGCCGTCCCTGACTTCTCTCTCTCTCTCTCTCTCTCACCAATCAACATCAGACCCATCAACAAGCTTGGTGAATTCTCTTTCCATTCTGTCAACATTCCTTCACTACCGCGCTTAGTACCTTGGGTGAGGCCATCACTACTTCTTGTCCAGACCACTGCAAAGGCCTGAATGGTCTCCCTGAATCTATGCCTGCCCCCTTTAATCCACCTCCACCTCATACCCAGTATGACTTAAAGAGAGCAATAGGGCCTAACTGATTAGACATTTATGCGGTACCACTTCTTGGTTGCAAACAAATAATTATGTATGCTTCAGAGTTGTTAACAGATGAAGGATGTGAAGAGTAGGAATAGCAGAAATTTTCAGCCTTTTCCTACCCATGGAAATACAGAAATTAACCGGACACGATGAAGAATATAAGAAAATTATTTTTTGATAGTTAAAACTATTTCTTCAAACTTATAAAAGAGATCCACAGAAATGATAGAATTTAAAATAATTGTCTTATTTCCTGTAGGTAAAAAAAAAATTCATTGGCTAGTAGAAAGAACAGATGGATCAATCTGTGTGAACGATTATAGAAGTGACTTAAGTTTTTTAAAACATACAAAAAATTTGAAGAATGCAAGGGAAAACGCCAAATGACTACTTTTAAATGATGACATGCTGCATAAAAAAGTTCAAATGAAAACAAAACCAAAACCACAAGCCACACAAAAACAGCAGCTGTGTTTGTGACTGCTCTGCTGAACGGCACTGACAGGTCAGCGGTGGAGGTACTGGAGCAACTACTTTGTGTGAGAAATAACAACCCACAGGGAACCTCATGTGTTCCCTAAGTATTCCCAAGAAAGAAGCCTCGTTAGTACAGCAGACAGATACTGGTTTTATTCCTTATTTTACATTTATGGGTAATTAACTATGAAATACTCAAGACACACCCTTTTCATTAAGAGAATAAAAGTGATTATGGTAAGAAAACACTTGTTGATCCTAGAAGGCAGGCACTGGTTGACATTCTGCAGACAGAATGACAGCTTTCTTATTTGTCAGATGGTTATTTGTCTTCTCACGCCAGGCCTTATTCTGTACAAACTATTACCCCAGGGTTCACATAAAGAGAAGTGTAGAAGTGGCAAATGAAACTAACATTTGCTTTTTTAGTACGCACAAGGTACTTGGGTGGGCAGTAACTGTTTTGAGGTAGATATTATCATTTTACATGAGAAAACTGAAGATCAGAAGTGAAGTCACTTGCCTCCAATAAATGGATTTTGAATCCAGGTCTGGATGATCTTGAAGCCCACACTATAATCATGCTGTTTTTTGAGCTTCAGTTATGGCCGTGCAATACTCACTCGTAGTGAGTAAGAGAATGAGCTCTAATTTGAATCTACACTAGATTCAAGTCTTGGCTCCCTTAGTCAATAGTTGCACGGCCTTGGGCAGTTTAGTTTATGTCACTGAACTTCATTCTTCCTTCATTTGTTAAATTGAGATAATAATGGCATCTACTTCGTTGTATTGTTGTAAAGATTGGATGAGATGATATATGAAAAATACCTAAGCATAGAGATCAGCACACAGTAAGCACTTAATGTCAAACATTAGCAATGAACTTGGAAAGTATTACCAACATGGTCTTTTCAAGCTTATTAGGAATTATACAGTGCTGGCACCAGACGTGGTGGAAAAGGTTTTTGTATTTTTCACTGAGAAGGCAAGTAAGGAGCTTCACAGAGTTATATTTCAAGTACTGATAGCTGAAGGTAGCAAGGCTCGCACACAAACCTGGAGGAGCACAGAGGGACTCAGATGCCGGCGCGGTGCTTTCTCGGCAACTTCCAGTTCCCCAGATTCCCAAGATTCCTACTTAAATATTACAGCTATCTCCAGCTGAGCTGTCAGGAATCCCTTATCTCTGTCCACCCGTTTTTTTTCTTTTGTTTTGTTTTTTGTTTTGAGAAGTACCTGCTTAATGTTAGGTTCCAGGCTAAGTATGGTACAAAAACAAAGGTAAGAAAGATGCTTTTCCTTCTGCAGTTAGGGGACTCATAGTTTACTGGGGAAACAACTTTAACAATGTGATAACTGCTGCAAGACAGTATATGAACAATGGAAAAGCCTGAGATTAGGGAAGGCTTCAGAGAGGTGAAGTTTCAGTGGAATATTACAGATTAAAAATTTCAGAGAGGGTATGACCTGAATGTAAGACAGCCTATAGGAAGGTGTTCTAGATTGCCACAAGAGTGTCTGTAAAAAGTCAGACCATGAAAGAATGCGGCCTGTTCCTAGCAATACAAGCTGTTTTTATTACTTGAGTCTAAAGTGCATGGGAATAGAGAGTATGTGACAAAGAAGGAGAGGTGAAAGGTAGGTAGGGGCCAGATGTAAAACCATGTTAGAGTTTGAATTTCATGTTGTACACTGGCAGTAAAAAGGAGACACTGGGCTGGGAGCTGTGGCTCACACCTGTAATCCCAGCACTTTGTGAGGCTGAGGCAGCAGGATTGTTTGACCTGAGGAGTTTGAGACCAGTCTGGGCTCAAGACCTCATCTCTACAAAACAAACAAACAAATTAGCCAGGTGTGGTGGCACATGCCTATACTCCCAGGTACTGAGGAGGCTGAGATGGGAGGATCATTTTAGCCTGGGAGGTCAAGGCTGCAGCAAGCTGTGATGGTGCCACCGCACTCCAGCTTCGGCGACAGAGCAAGACCCTGTCTCAAACAAACAAACATCTCTGAAGTATTTTGAGCTAAAGATGACATGATGCTTTTAAAATGTAGGTTATAATCAAATAAACATTAAAGTGTAAAAATTACACATTCTCAATTGCCTAGAGAAAAATCCCTGAAATTAAGAAATCAGAATATATAACATTTTAAATAAAAAGGCCTTTAGACTACAGAAAAACTTAAATACTGACAAAGAAGATGAAATTATTAAATTTAAAGCAATAGAGGGGGATAAATCACTGTAAAATTATGAAATACTAATGTAGTTTGGAGGTTTGAGGTCACAGAATTAAAAACATATTTACTAAAAATAAAACACTTTAAGGGTCAAGAAACCACTATATTGGGGTTTTGAGTTCAGAATGCCAGGACTAAAGACGCATATGCAAACTGACAAATCACTGCTATCTGGAACTCAGTAAATAAACTGGTTTCACTTATCCTAATTTTCTATATATTGAAATAAGTTATTTCAAGTTGAGGACTGCTCAAAATAGAGAAGTCCTATTTTCTTAGGGGAGAGAGAGAGAGAGAGAGAGAGCGCGCGCGTGCGCACAATTCACAATTTACTTTTTTTTATGAATTACAGTCTCATTATAAGCACCAATTACTGTGCTATATTAAAATATAAATAGCAAAGCTCTTCAGGATTACTGAGAAATTTGGTGGAGACTTGGAGGTACATTTCTGACCCTAAAACCAACAACCCCAGGTTGCTGAATGCTTCCCATTTCCTTGTTTTCTAGCAGTCAACGGTCACTTCTCAGCAAAGGCCAACCTGCCTGATTATAGTGGCATCTCCTTCTTCTAGTCAGAGTTGACACGTGACCACCATTTTACAAACTATAAACTAAAGGCCAACAGACTAATAGGGAATATGAAAGGCTCTGCTGTATGACCTTAGGAGCACAAAATATGTGACCACAGATGCCTAGATAACCAGAGATTTCTGTTTACTTCTTTCATCTGGTGTTAAAATTACTGTTAAAAGTTACTTTGTCTAGGAAGGAAGTACTTAAAATCTTTCGGTTCTCAGAAGGCCTGAACCTGCGTTAACTTGTTGGTAAGGACTGGGTCTGCATCAGCAGTCCAATTGCGTAGACAGTACCGCCCAGCAGAAGTAATGACAACTTTAAGGACAACACAAGTAGCAGAAATGAAGCATAAAAAATAGCATCAGATTCTCCATTGTCATCTGACTGTTATATTGGAAAGCTTCTTAATTCATTAGGCAATTCACTATTTTGAACAGTTGATGTGTACTCTTTCAGAACAAGAAGGCAATGACATCTTGACAACCTGTTTTTTTAATCCCTAAATTGAAAGCTTTTCTCTAGGTTAGAACTCTATTTCTAGATTTCATCACTTAAGGCACGGGTGGTTAAATTATGACCCAGAGGCCAAATATAACTCACCACTTGCTTTTGTAAATAAAGTTTTATTGGAACACAGCTAACAAACTGTGTTTACATAATGTCAACAATACCTTGCACTGCAACAACAGAGTTGATGCTACAGAGACCACAGGGCTTGCAAAGCCTAAAATATTTCTATCTGGCATTTTGCAGAAAGTAAGTTTGCTGATCCCTGTAATGTATTAGAATTACCTGGTATCAACTGGGTAAGGGCATAGTGGCTAAGAAGTTACCCAAACCCTGCCTCTGCAAACCACAGTCCTATAGTGTCAATCTAAGTTCTTTAAGCCAGTAAAGCTAAAATCTTGAAATAGGAAAGCATCTCACATTTTCATTGCTGCGAGCTTACTGCCTGATAGGGAATGTTTTGTGGAGTAATTCCGAAGTTATCCCCAAACATTCTTACTCCTAAATTATCTTGTTCATTCCCTCAGTTCCACTTTCTCTATTTCATCACATACTTGAAAGCTATTAGAATTTCCCCGGGTCTTTTTCCGCCAATTCCTCCAACCATAATTCAAGCAAGATAGTTAACATCTCATTTTCACCCTCACTGGATATGCCCTTTTGCTAATATTCATCTGAAAATATGGCAACGAAAATCTAGTACAACATTTTGGAGTCAATATTTCCAAGGCAGAGTACAGAAAACTACTACTTGACTGTGGATTACCAGTCTCAATACATAGGGCCTAAGGCATTTTCTGGCTTAATTACTTTAAAGTATGCAAAATGTATATTTTATATATTTTAATTCAGGTTTCAATTTCAAAAGTGTATTATGCTTAAAATACTTAATGTTTTTAGGCTGGGTGTGGTGGCTCATGCCTATAATCCCAGCACTTTGGGAGGCCGAGGGGAGGCGGATCACCTGAGGTCATGAGTTCGAGACTAGCTTGGCCAACATGATGAAACCCCATCTCTACTAAAAATACAAAAACTAGCTGGATGTGGTAGCGGGCACTTGTAATCTCAGCTACTTGGGGGGCTGAGGCAGGAGAATGGCTTGAACCTGAGAGGCAGAGGTTGCAGTGAGCCGAGACCATGTGATTGTACTCCAGCCTAGGCAATGAGAGTAAAACTCTGTCTCAAAAAACATAAATTAAAAAAATACATTTTTAAAACATCAATATTATATCTGTATTAAAAAGTCATTAAAAATAAGAAAGTTATTTGGAAGCATACCTCAGCAAGTTTAAGGGAGAGACCTCTTACTGGCACAACTGGCAGCCCAATCAGTGCAAACAGCCACAATTTGCTAAAATAAGCAGCTTGTATTTTCTAGTTATCTATGTTCCACGAATATAGAAGCTGCTTAAATGTTTGCTGAATGGTCAACCGTTTGTAAAACAAGCTTTACCCATCCTTTTAGATATCTATTGACAAGACATTTTCCACTCTCCTTCCTAGAACAACAGGAAAACAATATTTAGTTTTGTGGCTAACTTAATTATACCTCTGTATTTGCTCATGTTGGGGATGAGGAAATTATATCTCAAAGTATGACGCTTTGATATGATGAGTTCTTTGAACTAAAAAAGCAGCAACAGAACCAAGGCCTGCCATTCCCTGTACCTCTGTCTCTCCAGCCTCTTCTCTCCTAAGTGAAGAAGGGGCTTTCTCTGAAGCTTCCCTTAGCTAGAGAGCAGTTCCTCCAAAAGGGATGTAACTGTGAACCCCATCTCTGGAATCTACATTAAATCCTATCACAGGAGAGGAGACTAGACGTCTGCACTACAACACACCAGGTCCACACAGACCTCTCACCTCTTCTTCCGAGGGCTGCTACCTGAGAGACCTGATCCGCACAGCAAGACAATTTTGTTCGCAGTGCAGGTCTTCCCCATGTCCTCCAGGAGCCTTAAGTCCATGTTTCTGTAGCTAAAAGTGCTATTTAAGCTTCGCCATCTGGCCCTTGCTTGAGTCTCATACTTTGTGGGACCCTATGCATATGCATACAATACATTTATTTGCCTTTTCTCCTGTTCATCTGTCTACTGTCAAGTTTATTCTTCAGATTCAAATACTGAGCCTCCAGAGGAGAGAAGGTTCTTTCACCCCCTACGACCCATTAACTAGGAAAAACTTTAAAAAAAGGTTTTGCAATTTTTAAATTACCAAATCAATCTTTAGTCTGATTTGGAACAGAACAAAAACTTCCTTCTACATTTGCTACAGAAACAACATGATTCAAATCTAGGTAATAATTCAATGGTCTTATTACTGCAGTTGAAAGTTACTTTAAATATTTCTAGAGTCAGTTACTCCCTTTTTAAATATTACCACAGCCTTTTATATGTATTTCTATAGCTATACCTCAACACACTCACTAAAATTATCTATATCCATGTTTGACCTCCTATTATGCTATGAACGTTTTCAGGATAGGGTCTTTTATGCTGGGGGTGGGTCGGTACAGGGGGTATCACTATAATCCTAGAGCAAAGAAAAGCAGGTAGAAAAACTGAATTGTTGAAATTACAGTGAAAATATAACAAGGGCCTGAACAAAGAGAGGTAGCAATAGAAATAGGAAGAAACGGAGGCATAAAAAAGTCAAAAGCACTCAGAGGCCATTTGGATTTGATGGATAAGCAGCGTAATTTTAAATGAATTTCCCTATGTTGGAGACACATGGGAAGCAAGCGTCCTTCGGTTCAATTTTCCAGGTCCCAGTCGGGGCCTCTGAAATTCTCTTCCTCTAAGAGTCACTAAGCTGTTTCTGGAGTGAGTCCAAAGGGACAGCTGTAAAATACACTAGCTATGGAAGGATGCATATTATCCATTTCTTTCAGAGTGCCGTCCTTCAGTGACCTTTATAAGCTGGCCATGAGAAGATAGATTTAGCTCACGCCTTGAGAGAGACCGAAAAACCTTTACAATGTCAGGATAAAAAGTCAAGTTCTCATCACTAGTATCCGGAAAATTTAAATTCCTTTCGCAAGGAACTGCAATTCATTTTCACTATTAAATTCATACTTACAGTGCTATGAAAGGTGTTATAAAAATACATTTCAGAGACTGAATGCATTATATAAGACAAGGGTTTCCTAATGTGAGGCCCGTGAATGGGTTTAGAGAGGACCTCTGCTAACGGATTTTTTTAAATGACAAATAATTAAGACATAGATGAGTAATATTTATAGGAGTGTAGACTTCCGATTATCAGTAAATGTGACCAAGGTGGGTTAAAAGAATCCAGTTTGAATAGCAGAATCAAATGTGGTAAAGAACCATTAATGAAGTATAGATTAATACTTGGATCTTAGATTATTAAATAAAGCATGAATTTTAAATTTCGTATTTTATAAAGAGAAAACATACCAAATACTGAAGTGTGTAGTCACTAATTTTCTAAATTTGAATTTTATTTTTACTTTTTTTTTTTGAGATAGAGGCTTGCTCTGTCACCCAGGCTGGAGTGCAGTGGCATGATCTTGGCTCACTGCAACCCCCGCTTACAGGGTTCAAGCAATTCTCCTGCCTCAGCCTCCTGAGTAGCTGGGACTACAAGTGTGTGCCACCATGCATGGTTAACTATTTTTGTATTTTTAGTAGAGATGGGGTTTTGCCATGTTGGTCAGGCTAGTCTCCAACTCCTGACCTGAAGTGATCTGCCCAAGTCAGCCTCCCAAAGTGCTGGCATTACAGGTGTGAGCCACTGCACCCAGCATACTTTAATTTTAATAAGGGATGTGAAGGATCTCTTCAAGGAGAACTACAAACCACTGCTCAAGGAAATAAGAGACACAAACAAATGGAAAAACATTCCATGCTCATGGTTAGGAAGAATCAATATTGTGAAAATGGCCATACTGCCCAAAGTAATTTATAGATCCAATGCTATCCCTATCAAGCTACCATTGACTTTTTTCACAGAATTGGAAAAAAACCACCTTAAACTTCATATGGAACCAAAAAACAGCCTGCATAGCCAAGACAATCCTAAGCAAAAAAACAAAGCTGGAGACGTCATGCTACCTGACTTCAAACTATACTACAAGGCTACAGGAATCAAAACAGCATGGTACTGGTACCAAAACAGATACATAGACGAACGGAACAGAACAGAGGCTACAGAAATAACGCTCCACACCTACAACCATCTGATCTTTGACAAACCTAACAAAAACAAGCAATGGGGAAAGGATTCCCTATTTAATAAATGGTGTTGGGAAAACTGGCTAGCCATATGCAGAAAGCTGAAACTGGATCCCTTCCTTACACCTTATCCAAAAATTAACTCCAAATGGATTAAAGATTTAAACATAACCGAACACCATAAAAATCCGAGAAGAAAACCTAGGCAATACCATTCAGAACATATGAGCTTTTTATGAACACCATGGCACATAGGCATAGGCAAGGATTTCATGACCAAAACACCAAAAGCATTGGCAACAAAAGCCAAAATTGACAAATAGGATCTAATTAAACTTATGAGCTTCTGCACAGCAAAAGGAACTATCATTAGAGTAAACTGGCAACCAACAGACTGGGAAAAAAATTTTGCAATCTACCCATCTGACAAAGGGCTAATATCCAGAATCTACAAAGAACTTAAACAAGTTTACAAGAAAAAAACAAACAACTCCATCAAAAAGTGGGCGAAGGATACAAACAGGCACTTTTCAAAAGAAGACATTCATGCAGCCCACAAACATATGAAAAAAAGCTCATCACCACAGGCCATTAGAGAAATGCAAATCAAAACCACAATGAGATACCATCTCACGCCAGTTAGAATGGCGATCGTTAAAAAATCAGAAGCCAGGAGACAACAATGCTGGAGAGGCTGTGGAGAAACAGGAATGCTTTTACACTGTTGGTGGGAGCGGAAATTAGTTCAACCATTGTGCAAGACAGTGTGGTGATTCCTCAAGGATCTACAACCAGAAATACCATTTGACCCAGCAATCGCATTATTGGGTATATAACCAAAGGATTATAAATCATTCTATTATAAAGACACATGTACACGTATGTTTATTGTGGCACTGTTCACAATAGCAAAGACTTGAACCAACCCAAATGCCCATCAATGATAGACTGAATAAAGAAAATGTGGCACATATACACCATGGAATACTATGTGGCCATAAAAAAGGATGAGTTCATGTCCTTTGCAAGGACATGGATGAAGCTAGAAACCATCATTCTCAGCAAACTGACACAAGAACAGAAAACCAAACACCACATGTTCTCACTCATAAGTGGGTGTTGAACAATGAGAACACATGGACACAGGGAGGGGAACAACAAACACCGGGGCCTGTAGGAGGGTGGGGGGCTAGGGGAGGGGCAGCAGGGGGTGAGGGTATTGGGGAGGGATAGCATTAGGAGAAATACCTAATGTAGATGATGGGGTGATGGATATAGCAAATCACCATGGCACATGTATTCCTATGTAACAAACCTGCATGTTCTGCATATGTACCCCAGAACTTAAAGTATAATAATTTTTTTTAAAAAATCAAATTTTAGTGTGCAGTAGGATAAAGTTTCTTAAAATACAAGCTCAAAATATGAGTAAACATTAATAAAGGTGAAGGTGAGATAGCATTATGAGGAAAGGCAAATGTACCTATACAGTGTGGAAAATGATAGATATTTCATAATATTATACAATTTAACAGGATACAAATGATTCCACAGTGAAAAAGAGTTTTCTACTGAATATTTATTTTCTTATTTAATTATTTTATTTCTTTCTTTCCTGGGAGGAAGGGAGTCAAGGCAGACCATCACAGTTTCACATAAAAGCAGCAGGAGCAGCAGGCAGTCAGAAGTAAACCATCATCCTCAGTTCCGATGACCCTAACACAGGTAACATTGAAAACCCTGTTTATATTTTCACATCAACAAGATTGTATTTGGTAAATGGTGATTTCAAAATACAGAACTAAAGGAATGGAAAAAATATATATTAAAATTTGCCTTTGTTTTTCTAGTAGTACAATACTTGTTCTCTAATTCTTTGATTCCTTTTTATTAACCAGCCCATTGTCACAAGCTCACCTTGTGACAATGGCATGTACTGGTAGGACAGGTGGACAGAATTAGGTGTGTCTCCTGGCCAAAGACAAGGACAAAAGCTAATCAAACCACAAAGAGAGCCTAACTAGTGACTTGAGCTTTTACACATCTTTAGCAACACCTGTAGCAAAGGAATAACCAAGGAGCCTAGAAACATTCTGGAAATCTTTAGATTTTTTTCAACTATGGTATTATTTAATATATAGTAGCAAAGAGAACAATGTATATTAACCCAGTCTAGTCCTAAGCAGAATGGTCCAACCAGTAGTTTTGTTTTAGTTGAGATCGGTGTACTGTCATCCTCAATTCCACTGACCCTAGGGAGAACTCTCCAATTCTTAAGGCTTCCTCAGGAGGGGTAGGCTCATTTGAAGGCAGTTTCCTTATTTGCAAAAGGTGAACAGAAATAGTTACTGTCTCATAGTGATGTTATAAGAATTAAGTGAGACAGTGTATGTAAAGTCTGCAGCATAGAGCCTGGAACACAGAAATTCAATCAAGGATTCCTCTCTCTTATCTACTGGATCAATGTTATCTAAATATATGTGTCCAGAAAGGGAAACAGAACTTTACTGTTCTAGGCTTGTTATAAAGAGACGGTAGATATTGTCTAGCTAGAACCCCTATACTTAGTAAAACACTATTTGGTTCACTGAAGCAATACTTAAAGGAAATTTGGCATCACGTAGAAGGCAATTTTTTTAAATTGGAAAAAAATACTTTCCTTATAAAATGACTATAAAGTAGCATCTTTACATAAAGAGAGAAACAATCCTAAGGTATTTCAGTTTGGCAACTATATATCCATTTCAGGACCAACTGTATACTGAAGACTGTGAAAATAGAAGTCTATGCACTTGATTGACTCAATGAAAATCTAACCAATGAGATCAGTGAAGAGACCAACCTAGCAAGGAAGGGTGGGCTCATATAAAGGAAATGCAAAATATGGAAGGATTCTTGAAATGTTATTGCAATTTCCTGCTAAGCAAACATTTTAGCTCCTGTGGAAGTCAAAGAGAAAAGGTCCTGAAGGTTTAACCTTTCACAAGTTTATAACCAAACCTATACTGGTGATAACCAAAAAAAAAAAAAACAAAACAAAACAAATAGGGCTCATTGTCTTTTGTAATTCCATTTTACAAATGACTCACATCCCACATACTTAAGAAAATCCCTCTATTACTTGGAACTTCAAAGATGATGCCAACCACACATTGTTCCATTCTTGATTGATGGATTCATTTAAGAGGGAAGAGTAAAAGGGCTCTACTTTTCAACTTAAGTCAATGTTAAAACCTCTCCTGCCTTTATCTTTCAAAGGCCTAGGGCTTCACCAAAGGTAACTTCATCTTTCTTGCCATAATGAAGCTAATAACATTCTGGACTTGGCTGACTTATAAAACAGTTGTTTTCCTGGCTGCTTGTGATCTAAAGAAAAAGAAAGAAAACAGTACATTATCCAGGGCTCAGCTTGTTGAGTTCATTAAGAGTTTAAGAATATCTAGATTAACATCTTAATTAAATTAAGAACATTTATGTGATATTGTGAAATATATACTTGGTCTCTGTCCTCGCTCCTGGCACACAACTCCTAAATTCCTTGGAATCTCCAAAGTGGTGTCTTCCTGTATGCTAACGAGTTGACTGATAGCTGGCAGCTCCTAGGTTGCTTCAGGATAAGGGCTGGTCACCAGAAAAACCAAGGTAAGATTAAGGGATTGGGTTTTTAATCCCACCCCTACCTCCATCCCCCCACCTCCTCAGAGGAGAGGGGCTGAAGGTTAAGCTGATCACCAATGGCCAATTATTTAATCAATCGTGCTACTTAATGAAGCTTCCATAAAAATCCAAAAAGAACTGAGTTCAAGGAGCTTTTGGATAGCTGGTCAAGTGGAGGTTCCTGAAAGGTGGCGTGTCCACAGAGGGCACGGAAGCTCCGCACACCTTCCCAAAAGTCCTGCCCTATGCATCCCTTCATCTGTAACGTTTGTAATATTTATAATAAACTGATAACCATGTTTCCCTGAGTTCTGTGAGCTGCTCTAGCAAATTAATCAAACCCAAGGTTGGGGGGCGGGTCATGGGAACCCTGATTTATAGCCAGTCAGTCAGAAGCATGAGTAAAACAAGCTGAGGCTTATGACTGTTATTGGAAATGGGTGGCCGTCTTGTGACTGAGCACTCAACCTATGGGATGTATGGGATGTGAGGCTACTTCCAGGCAGATAGTGTCAGAACTAAATTGGATTACAGGACACTCAGAACAATCTGTCTCCTGAAGAATCTGGGGCAGAATCGACTGACTGGTTGTTGGCAGAAGAAATCTCCACATACTTCTTGGTGAACAATGGTCACAGAAGTCTTCTGTGTTGACTGCTGTAGTGTGAGAGCAGAGGAAAAAAATGATTTATTTCTATAGAATCTAGAAAAAGGTAACATTAGCAATATGTTTTTCAAATCACTTGACTTGATTCTTTTAAGTAATAAGCTGAAGGCAAGATGTTTCTGTAAGTCACCATGGAAGAGAACTACTCTCCCTGAAGTTTATCAAATGGCTTCCCTTCTTTTGCTTTTATGTTTCTTTCTGGTATAGCTCAGTGACTTAATAAGCTTTTCTGTGGCTCCGAACCCCTCAACAGCTTTCCTTCAAGTCTTTCCACTACTATGCGCGAGAACGAGTGACTTCTTGGAAAACAGTTGCTACACACTGTTCCCCCAGTCTCTCTTCATCAAAAATCGACAGCTATCTTATTTCCTTATATCATGGGGTGAGAACATGGTGTAGTCACCACAGGAACTTGTATTCAAGTACTATTCCTTCTGGTGATATTCTTTAGTATTTAGATAAATTAAACCTTGCCTGCATCTCACTGACTAGCCCTGCTGCCTTGAGAATGAAGAAGAGACGAGTCTTTTCATACCAAACTTTTATAGTGCTGCCATCATAAAGCGAAACTTGAATTAGCTACAGGTTTCTTGGTAGAACCAATTGTTCTATCTTCCTTAAACACAATAGTAGTATGTTTATGGAAGTTAACAGTAGTATGTTTAAGTAAAGAATCCCCACCAAAATGCCTAAATACAAGATTTTCAGTCTAGGCTGGTCCAATAAGTAGACCTATCAACTCTGGGGACACTAGCAGATACAATATATTCACCTAATTGCATCCATATATGTTTCACACAAGGTCTCTTTGCTCTGAACTCTTATTTTCTTATTTGATCAATTCAACATTCCAAACCTAACAGATTTATCTGTACTGTCTGTTAGAAGGCCAACTGATCTGGAGGGGAGAGAGCCAGGGACTAATGATAAAGCTTCGTCATGGTCTACTGTTTTCTATAGAGTTCTCTATTTCCTGAGACCAAGCATCATAAAATTGTAGCTATGGTGTCTGTGACTATGATTACATACCCCCAGGCACAAATAATAACCAAAGCAGATACTAATAAATCATTGTCCTAACTGGCTGTTGCAAGGACAATATTTTCAAAATCAAATGGCAAGGTCTAGACTGTGCTGCTGTGATTGTGGTGGTGATTCTGCCAATACTGACAGGCTAAGGAGGAGGTGTAAATGGACTCCACCAATTTGCTTTGCAGCAGGAAAACAGCCTGCTGGCATGTGAATCAAATTAAAAGATCAGCTTGGGCCAGGTGCGGTGGCTCATGCCTGTAATCCCAGCACTTTGGGAGCCCAAGGCAGGCGGATCATCAGATCAGGAGATCGAGACCAACCTGGCTAACATGGTGAAACCCCATCTCTACTAAAAATACAAAAAATTAGCCAGGCATGGTGGTGACCGCCTGTAGTCCCACTTACTTGGGAGGCTGAGGCAAGAGAATCGCTTTAACAGGGAGGTGGAGGCTGCAGTGAGCTGAGTTCGTGCCACTGCACTCCAGTGCCTGGGCGACACAGATAGACTTTGACTAAAAAAAAAAAAAAAAAAGAAAAAAGATTAGCTTGAAAATATGGAGTACGTCTTGAATGTGGGTATCGATTTTGCACAGGGAGGGGCAATTTTAGTAGTATGTGCTGTGAAAAGAGGCACTATCCAACAATCTTCTACCAAAAATACTAGATTCTGACCTTGCTTTTAGCTTCATTCCTGCCAAGACAGAGGCCCTAATGGCTTCCATACATAGTTATGCATCAGTTAATACAGTGCCATAAAACATATTTTAGTTTGCAAAGTATTTAACACACAGTGAGGATGAGACAATGGGAAAAGTCTGGCTCTAGAGGTATTGAGTGTCCCTGTTCTGTCATATAGTTAGGTCTCCAACATTTTGGTCTAGTTATTTCTTGATTCTCACTAGTAACTTTCTGTCCACATCACAACCTCAGCCCATGTCCTGGAACTGATGTCCTTTCCTTGGAACTATTATTGTAATCTCTTATTCCTTCCTCTTATACTATATTGATATATTATTGGTATTCTTACAAATAGATACAAAGCACAGAATGTACAGGGCACTGAAATTTTATTTCACTTAAGGTGATTCTTAACCTGTTCACTTCAAATGCTAAAGGTATTGGTCAAAACAACTTTTTCCCGCCTCTACACAATTAATCAGATAAACCCATAAACAGCTTCTTGCAAGAATAATACATTTTCTTCAAATGATACTCCAATGAACATAAGATATTGTATTTTTTAAGTGAATACACCCCAAGTCTATCTGGGATGTTAGGATGTTGGATAAAAGACATGATATACAGTAGAAATTTGATTTAAATAACAATGTTTTTTCAATGACAAAGACCAAACAATAACTTTATATTCTCATGTAATTGCTTGCCATCTGCCCCATTTTGTGGCAATAACAAATAGTATTATGTTAGGAATAATGAAAATGTCCACTACAAGCAATTATTGACCAACTTTAATAGTGATTTCTCATCCTTCAGTATTTGATCTCACAAAATGGCTATGTCACAACAGCAAAACTTGAAGTAATGCAGAATAATTTTGGCAAGCAAAGGAATTCAGATCTCCCAGAGAGTGCTTAATATCAGCACAAGTGTCACATAGCTAAGATGTGAGGAAAAGGTCTATGAATGAAAGCAACAACAATGAGAAGTCATGTAAGCACAGGTTGTTTTTTTTTAAATCCACCTTTTCAGACAACGCAATACAGCAAGATATTTCAGAATCCATTTAATAGTGGGAGAGAAATATTAGTAAGTGGTCTTTATTTTCCCTTTGAAACATTTACTATTTATTTATACTTATATATAGTTCAGTGTACCAAGTATCTTGGAAATTATAATTATTATAACTTTAAAAGAGAGCAATGAGAATGACAAACTGAAATGGGTATAACTGTGTAAAAGCAGCAACATATGTGATGAGTGAATAGAATATTACTTATTACTTTTTTTTTTTTTTTTTTTTTTGAGACAGGGTCTTTCTCAGTTACCCAGGCTGGAGTGCAGTGGTATGATCACGGCTCACTAGAGCCTCAACTCCCATCCCACCCCAACCCCAGGCTCAAGCAATTCTCCTGCCTCAGTTTCACGAGTAGCTAGGAGCTAGGACTACCTGCGTGTGCCACCATTCCCAGTTAATTTTTTTTTCTTTTAAATGCAGAGATGGGGTCTCGCAGTGTTGCGCAGGCTGATCTTGAAAAGTCCTGGGCTCTGGCGAGCCTCCTGCCTCTGACTTTCAAAGTGCTGGGATTAGAGGCATGAGCCACAGCACCCAGCCAATACTGCCACTTTCATTCACTGATGCTCTATATGACATTAGTTAACCACCCAAGGCATATAGTTAAACAATAAATTACCTACAGTGATTTAATAAATTAAAATGCTACTTTATAAAATTTATCAACTGACAAAAACTTTTAAACTGGTTATTTAACGTAAGTCATTAAAAGCTGTCAATTATCCAAACAACTGCTTCACATGTTGTGATTCATTAACTTTTGCTGACATTAAAATAAAGGCACAGAGGGAGATGTAAGAAAGTTTGAAAAAGGGAACTTTAAGATCTAAAACTTTAAGCTGTTGCTAGGGAGTAAAGAGGTATCAAGAAAGGGGATGCCTGAAGAGATGAAAGTGAAGAGAACAGGAAAGTGTTCAGGTTGGACAGACATACTGCAAAGGACAAATCTTTTGTGTATGTGCCCAATTATTATAATTACAGAGATAAATATGTGATGGAGTATCCTGATGTGGTAAAAATTCGGAGTGAGAGCATCTAGTATTATGGCATATAAAGAAGACATTCAAACCTCTATTTCTTAAATTACAAGACTTTAGGGTTAAAATAAAACTAGACTATAACCTTCGAACTTCATCTAGCTGATGCTATTGATAGTTGCTTTACGATCTATGTGACTATAATTTAGATTTATACCAATTTTGAGTGACATAAGAAAAAAAGACAGAGAAAATACCTTTAATTATCTCTACTGTCAATACTGAAAGTTAGAAATTTAACTTCTGACACAAACCCCTCAAAATAATGAAGTATTAAAAAAATAAAATTATGGGTCCTATTTCTATTACATAACTCAGAGAATTACAACAATTAGCTAATTTGTTTAAAAAATCTACTTTCCCATCTAGAACCAGCTAATTAAGACTGTTTGGCTTCTTTGTTACAACTGGGTTTATAATACTAGTGTTCTTACCCATCACTAGTCTACTCACAATAGTATCATCAGCACTGAGATCCAAGTAACAGTGCCGTATTTATGACTGCACTTTAGTTTCCACAAAAGCAAAATTCTGAGAACAGCATGAGTCATTATCCCTAGGGTAAAAAAAAATCATGTTTCCTTGGTCAAAATATGAAACTTATTGCTGATACCAGTAATTTAGTCTAGAAATTCCTTTTCTGAATAAAAGGAACAGAATGTTTCTTTTCTCCATTCACACACTCCAAAACTAACAGAACTGTCCATCTGTCTGCTTTTACTACTCTCCATATCTGGTGTGTGGTGACAAAGAGACAACCTTTAATCTAGCTATTTTCAGTACTGCTCTTGTTCTTCCGTCCTCTCAGTTTGCCTTTTTCTCAGGACAAAACACACACACACACACACACACACACACACACACACACTCCGACCTTTCTCTTCCTACTGCGGCATTTATTACAAAATCATGCAATAATACACATAGAACACTCTAAACATGGATATGTATTTCCACGATGTTAAATGTTAAAAAGTTCTCAGGTTCACATTTTATATTTCATCTTAAAATAGCTTCATTAATTAAAAGGTAAAAGTCACAAAGGTAAAGAAACACTGATGTTATTTAAAGTGTGTCCCCCCACATTTCCTCAATGAAATGTTGAAATGATCTGTTGTTTTTATCGCCTCCTTTAACTGCTTCATTTGTTGGTACCTCTGCTCTGCTTATTATTCAAATGCGGGCATTCCTCACCCCTTTCTCAGCCTCCAAGGTTAAAACCTTTGGTGCTTTCAATTCCTCTCTTGCATGACATCACTTCCACCCCTTAAATCACCCTCAAATTCATCAGTTTTTTTTTTTCAATCTTCTTTGTCACTATTAGACTCTAAAAGAGTTCTCATATGAAGGACTGATCTGTCTCTAATACAACAAGCATTCATTAAGCAATTATAAGACACTAGCAGCTGAAGCAAAGGAATTGGTGATGGAAAGGGGGAGAAAAACATTCATACATGTGTATAAACGAAGCGGAAAAGAACGTAGTTCCAGACCTTACTATCTAACAATCTACAAGGCTGTGGGAATGTGGGAATTTTAGGAGAAAGTGTCTGTTTAAGAGAGGCATTTAACAAATGGAAAAGATTTCTGACAGGTACAGAATGAGAAGAGTGCAACAGATTAAGTGGACAGTATGAACTAAGGCAAGAAGCCCTGAAAGCCACAAATGTCTCCCCCATCCGCTTAGTTATCCACAGTGTCACTACAACTGGCCACCTAAAACATGTACCTAATTACCCCATTATTCAATCAAGCTTTCCTTCGGGAGTCTGGAATTTGGTTGTGTGGTGAGCAGAGGGTGTGGTCAAACCCCAGTAAAAGCCCTGGGCATTGAATCTCTAACAAACTTCCCTGGCTGGTTAGATTTCACAAGTACTGTCAACTCTTTGCTCGGGGAATTAAGTGTGTCTTGTGAGACTCTATGGAAGAGGACTGTCGGAAGCTTGTATCTGGTCTCCCCTGGATTTTGCCCCATTCCCCTTTTCCCTTTGCAGACTGTGCTTTGTATCTTTTCACTGTAATATTTCATAGAGCCATGAGTATGACATCATGTTGGGTCCTGTGAGTTATCCCAGCAAACCATGGAAGGTAGGGATGATTCTGGGAACCTCCTGACACATATGGTAAATGTTATGTTTAACTTTATAAGAAATAGTTCTTATACTCCCACCAGCAATAAGTTAGAGTTCCAGTTGGTATATATCATAACTATTTAGTAGTATCAGTCACTTTTATTTTAGCTATTCTAGTGGGTCTCTCATTACAGTTTGAATTTGCAGTGGTATCTCACCACGGTTTTCATTTGCATTTACTGATGACTAATCATGATGGTGGAAATTTTTCATGTGCTTATTGGCCATTTGTATATCTTCTGTGAAATGTCTGCTCGAGTCTTTTGCCTATTTTTATATTAAGCAGTTCATAATTTTAAAAAATGTTAATTTCTGAGGCTCTTTAAAAAAAAATTTTTTTAAAGACAAGGTCTCACTTTGTCGCCCAGGTTGGAGTGCAGTGGCGTGATCATTGCTCACTACAGCCTCAAAATCTTGAGTAGCTGGGACAATAGACACATGCCTCCATGCCCAGCTCATTAAAAAAAAAAAAACCCTCTTTTTTTTGGGCGGGGGTAAAGATAGAGTCTTGTCTCACTACATTACCAGGCTGGTCTTGAACTCCTAGCTTTAAGTGATCCTCCCACCTTGGCCTCCCAAAGCACTGGGATCAGGTGTGAACCACCACACCTGGCCTTCAGAGGCTCTTTATATATTCTGGATACACATTCTTTATCCACTATACGTACTGAAAATTCTGGGTTTTTTTACTCATTCTGTGCCATATCTATTCTTTTTATTAATGCTGTCTTTTGATGCGCAAAAACTATGATTAAGACCTATTTATCAAATTTTCTTTTGAGATTAGTGCTATGTCCTGACCAACAAATCCTTGCTCAGTTTTCAAAGATTTCTTCATGTAAGCTCTGCTATGGTTTAAGTTTATTTCTAGGTAAGTGATCTTTTTGTTAATTTTCTGAATGGGTTTTTCTCTTCCATTATACTTTATAATTAGTTATTGTTTATATAAAGAAAAAATATAGGCCGGGAGCAGTGGCTCACACCTGTAATCCCAGCACTTTGGGAGGCCGAGATGGGCAAATCACCTGAGGTCAGGAGTTAGAGACAAGCCTGGCCAACATGGTGAAACCCCATCTCTACTAAAAATACAAAAATTAGTCGGGTGTGGTGGCAGGCGCCTGTAATTGCAGCTATTCAGGGGCTGAGGCAGGAGAATTGCTTGAAACCAGGAGGCAGAGGTTGTAGTGAGTTGAGATCACACCACTGCACTCCAACCTGGGTGACAGCGAGACTCCGTCTCAAAAAAAAAGAAAGAAAGAAAAACTATATTAATGCTATAATACCAAGAAACCACACAGAAAAAGATGGATGCATCTCACTAAATAAAAGTTAAAGATTCTGGTCTAGAAGAAGTACCACAAAATGAAAGAGCACTAGAAACTGGGAGAGCACCACAACACATGACAGAGGGCTAATTTCTGTGATTCACAAATAGTTCAGACAAGCTAATAAGAATTTAAAAAGGTTATAAATACAAAGTTTTCAGAAAAAAGAAATTTAAGTAGCCAGCAAACCAAAATATAAAGAAAATATTTAAAAATGCAAATAAAAACAAAAATAAATATATCCCCATCTTTAAACCTACCATATTGGAAAAAACAAGTCTGATGAAACCAATAACTGCAAAGACAGCACTCTTAGATTGTTGGTAGGAATGTAAACTTTCTGGGAGACAGTCTGACAATATGATCCAAATTTTAAATGCACCTAGATCAGGCAGCCCCACTATCAGTAACTTATTACATGGATCTCTTTGTAAAAATTCACCCCGAAGTAGGCCAAACAACATTCACTGCAGCAATATTCATGAAAGCAAAAACTAGAAACCATCAAAATCTTCAACGATAGGGAGATGATTAAATTATAATAAAACATTTTATGGACTACTATATAGCTATTAATAGGAATAATACAGACTTGTAGGTACTGACATGAAAAGATCTCCAAGATGTAGCAAAGTCGTGAAGGAATAGCTGCAGAAGTTTATATAAAAGAGGTAGAATATACTTCTGATTTTAAAATATTGCAGTAAAGATCTTTGTATCACCAATCATTTCTAAATAATGAGAATGCGAAAACTCTATTTGATGAAGCTGGAAAACTGTAACCCTAAGCCATAATATGCAAAGACAGGGTACAAAAACAATAAACGACTCATCAGAGGCGAGCACTGTTAAATTTAAGTGCCTAAGGAAGCCAGCCAATTCTCATGAAACCCCAAAAAGTTCAGGACTAGGAGGTTCCTGGAACCACTGGAATTCCAGGTCTCCAACTCCACTTGGTGTACTCAGTGACTTTCCTGCAGAAATCAGAAGGCATCATTTCTGGAAAAACTGAACTCAAGAGGCTTTGGACTTCAACAGATACAGTAGTAGACACAGAAACAGTAGATATGACTAAAACCAAAAGATTACGTGCAACTCTAATGAGACCCAAAGTCCCTTTCTTCAGTATTTCTCTAAAACATAAGCAGCCCCCACAGAGAAGACTAGATTTTCTCTGGAAAAGGATTCAAAACTTGCTTAGAGAAAACAAAACTCACCTAGAGAAAAATTGTGACATGAAGATTTCCTACAGCATAGTTCACCAATAGACAAGAGCTCTGACTTCGAACCCACAGCTTTGGGTCAGCTTTTCATGTCTTTTAAATATGAATGACCACTGAGGATCTTCATGTATTTGAGGAATGTCTCCAATAGTAAAGATTGAGACCAAAACGAAACAGAAGTGGTGGGAAACAGACAGAATGATGGGACAAAAGAAAATGTCAAAGAAACTGTAATTAAAGATAAAAGATCACATCCTTAAGCAGAGGAACCAATAAGAAAGGACCATAGAATAAGAACTGGAAAAAAAAATTAGTGTAAGTTTGAAGTTAAAGTCAAGGAAATTTTCCAGAAGGCAGAATAAAAAGAAAGGAATGAGTAAAAGGAAGGAAAGGTAAAAATTTAGAAAAGCAATCCAGGAAGTGTAATATCTGCCTATTAGGAGTTCCAGAGAGCATAATGAAAATAAAGAGGAGGGAACTATCAAAAAAGGCAAGGGTACTTCCAAGAATAGAAGCATGTAAGTCTGCAGGAAGCAGGGACCAGTACAATACACAAAAGATGCACACCAAGGTACCACACCATAAAATTTCAGACCAGAAATGAAGAGAAGATAATAATCACTTCCAGACAGAGAAAAAAAAAACAAAAAAAATAAAAAATCAGGAAACAGAATGGCAGAATTCTAAACAGCAAAATTGGAAGCTGGAAGATACCAGAGCAATACTTTAGTAATTGTGGGTAAAAATGATTTTCAATCTAGCATTCTACACTCACTTAACATATCACATAATTGTATGGGTAGAATAGCACATATTCAGGTAAGCAAAATCCCAAAAAATTTACCTCCCAGTTATCTCTCTTCAAGATGCCACGAGATTATCTGCTCCTATAAAATAAGGTAGAAAACTAAACCATGAAGGTAAGGGGCATAGGAATCAAGGCTTCAACACAGGAAGCAGGTGTAGAGAATTTCCTGGATGAGGACAAAAAGAAGTCTTAAGATAACAGACGTGAAACTGACCTAGCAAGCAATCAAGATTAAATCAGAAATACAGAAGGCTCCACAAAGGCTATTACAGGAAAATCACCAAATTAATTTTCACATGTGAGAGTTATTGCAAAGATGGATTGAAGCCCATGGAAAGGCAAATTCAGATATAATGGCAACTAAGCAAATTTTTTTTTTGTTATTCTAGCATTTTTTTTTTTTTGAAAAGACTATTCTTTTCCCATTGAATTACCTTGGCACCTTTGTTGAAATCAGTTACCACATAAATGCCTAACCTAGTTTACTTATGTGTGTTTATTAACAAATAAGGTAACATAATATACAAAGCAAAAATGTTAAATAAAATTATTATAAATGTTAAATTTCATTAAATCATGAGAAAAAGATGAATAGGATGTACCAATTATCTAAAAGAAGAAATTAATTGAAAAATATTACTATATTAAGAATTACTCTATTTCTAGATTCTTAAATCTCTTCCATTCATCTACATATCTATCCTTGTGCTAATACTGTACTATTTTGATTACTGTAGCTTTACAGCAAGTACAAATCAGGAACTTGTGTTCAGATTTTGTAGTTTTTTGTGTGTGTCTATGTTTTTTGCACTTCCATATAAATTTTAGAACCACCCTATCAATCTCTATGAGAAAATCTGACAATATTTTGACTTGGGACTACATTGAACATAGTATACCAATTCATGAGTATAGTGTACCTCTCAATTAACTTAGTTCTTCTTTAACTTCTATCAGTAATATTTTGTAGTGTTCAGTGTTTAGTTTGTGTATCGATTCTTAAGTTTATTACTAAGTATTAAGCTATATAATGCCATTGTAAATGGTTTTGTTTTTTAATTTCATTTTTGGATTGTTCATTGCTACTATTTAGAAATATAATTAATTCTTGTTTCTTATCTTTTAGTCTACAGCCTTGCCTAAGTCACCTGTTCTATTAGTACTTTTTTTTCTTTCTGGTAGATTCTTTAGAACTTTCCATATAGTGCCATCTATTTGGTTTTACTTCTTCCTTTCCAGTGCATATATCCTTTAATTTCTTTTTCTTGCCTTACTACATTGGCTAGGACTTCCAGGATAATACTGAATAAAAGCACTAAGAGCAAAACATCCTTGCCTTGTTCTTCATCTTAAGTGGAAACTATAAAATCATTCACCATGAAGTATGATTTTTTTTTTCACCGACATTCTTTATCAGGTTGAGGAAGTTGCCTTCAATTCCTAGCTTGCTAAGAGTTTTTATTATAAATTAGTGTTGAATTTTGTCAAATGCTTTTCTGCATCTATTGAGATGATCTCTTTTTTTTTTCAAATTTATTTTATTAGTATGGTGTATTACACAGAATTGATATTTCTAAGTTAAGTCAGCCTTGCACTGCTGGGATAAATCCCACTTGACTATGATATGTCTGATATTCTTTTTAAATATAATATTGCTAATTAAACATGCTTATATTTTGTTAAGGATTTTTGTGTCTATGTTTATGAGGAATACTGGCTGCTAGTTTTTCTTGGGCTGCTTTTGTGTTGGCTTTGGTATCTAGTAATACTGTCCTCATAAAATGAATTGTGATGCTCTCTTTCCTCTTGTATTTTCTAAAGATGTGGGTGGGACTGTATTTTTTTCTTCCTTCAGTGTTTGACAGAAGTACTAGCTACGCCATCAGAGCCCAGATTTTCTTTATTGGAAGCTTTTAACTACTAATTCAATTTCTTTACTCTCTATAGGTCTATTTGGATTTTCTACTTCTTTTGGAGTCAGTTTTGGTAATTAGCATCTTTCAAGAAATTGGTTTCATTTCATTTAAGTTGTCAAATTGGTTGTAAACTTGTTCATAATATTCCTTTATCCTTTTAGTATTTATAGTATTTGTAATAATGCCCATTCTTTCATTCCTAATATTTCTAATTTACATCCCTTTTTCTTGATCATTTTAGCTAAAGGTTTACTGAACTTTAAAGAATCAGCTTTTGGTTTCCTTTATTTCCATTCTGATTTATTACTCCTGTTCTCCTACTTACTTTGGGTATACTTTACTCTTTCTTTTATAGCTTTTTAAGATAGTAGCTTAGATAATTAATTTTATAACATTCTTCCTTTCTGGCATAAGCATTTAAAGCCAAACATCTCTTTCTTAGCACTGCTTGAAATCTACATATCAAGTATTTTCTTATATTTTGTGTTCATTTTTACTCAGTTAAAAGTATTTTCTATTTTACCCAGTGAATTCCTTTTCTACCCATGGGTTACTCAGAAATGTATTCATGTCCACATATTTGGGGATTTTACGAAGGTCTTTGTGTGTCTGTGTGTGTGTGTGTGTGTGTGTGTGTGTGTGTGTGCATGTCTGTGCTGAAGAAAGGAAGAGGGAGGAAGGAAGAGAGGGAGGGAAGGAAAGAGAATTAATGTCTGTTACAGATTTCCTAAGATTAAAATGACCCTTGTATTTCTGGAATAAATGCCATTTGGCTATGGTGCGTGTGTGTTTTAACAAACTACTGAATCTGTTAGCTAATATTTAAGATAACGAATTCTTTAAGTGGGATTGGCTTGTAGTTTTCTTTTTGTTATGTGTGTAATGTCTATGTCAACCTCTAAAACAGGGTAAGAAGTGTTTTAATAGCTTTTAATATGTTGAATGTTTGAAAGAAGAGTAATGAGAAGGGGCTAGCCTAAATAGATACTAAAGCCTTAGTTATAAAATTAGAATATTGGCCCATGCACACCCAGAGAACAGAACTGAGTTCAGAAACAAACTTAAGTAAAACAGTTGCTTCAATTTTGTACCAGAAAAACCCCAGGATCTCTAACTGGGAGAGATTATTTAATAGATGGTCCTGGTAGAATTGACTAGCCATGTGAAGGAAAATAAAAAATGAATTTTTTACTGCTTTAAAATAATGAAGAAAACTTTAAAATGCTCCCAAATAACACAAAAAACTGAAGAGATGGAAAAACATAACACATTCTTCGATAGGAAGACAACCAATTCACAAAGATGTCAATTCTACCTTAGATAATCTACACATCTGATGTAATCCCAATAAAATAACAACAGAGGGAGAGAGATCCAAGATGGCCATTTAGCAGCAGCTCAGGATTGTAGCTCCCAGTGAAAGCGCAGAGAGCAAGTGGACGCAGCAATTTCAGACGAATTTCTGTTGCCCACAAACTGGGAGCTACCCAGCGGAGGAGCAACACGGGTTGCCACCGTGATTCTTTTGGCCAGCGCGGCTGTTTTACCGGCGTCCCGGCACGGCGCTGCACTTCTCAGTGCAGAGTATACGGGACTGAGTGCCCTTTGAGTTGGGCTTGGCCAGTCCCATCCCCACAAGGAGAACAGCAATTGGAAGCGCTGAGGACTTGAGAGTTTCACAGTAAGCACAGCTGAACCCGGGAAGGCCTAGCTCTGTGGGGAAAGGGCGTCCGATGAAGGAAAACTAAGAAACAGAAAAAACTTCATCACCAACAAGCCAGACGTCCACTCGGACCCAATCTGAAAGTCGGCAATTACAAAGACGACAGGGGGATAAAGCCACAAAAATGGGAAGAAACCAGTGCAAAAATGCTGAGAACACCCGAAATCAGAATGCCTCTCCTCCTACAGGGGATCGCAGCTCCTCATCAGCAAGAGAACAAGGCCTGATGGAGAATAAGTGCGATGAACTGACAGAATCAGGCTTCAGAAGGTGGGTAATAAGAAACTTCTGTGAGCTAAAAGAACATGTACTAACCCAATGCAAAGAAACTAAGAACCTTGAAAGAAGATTTAACGAAATGCTAACGAGAATGGATAACTTAGAGAGGAACATAAATGAATTGATGGAGCTGAAAA
>CAUYLG010025363.1:0-52256 GCA_963573385.1 Cacajao melanocephalus
TTTTGCACTGGTTTCTTCCCATTTTTGTGGATTTATCCACCTGTCATCTTTGTAATTGCCGACTTTCAGATTGGGTCTGAGTGGACGTCCGGCTTGTTGGTGATGAAGTTTTTTCTGTTTCTTAGTTTTCCTTCAGCGGACACCCTTTCCCCACAGAGCTAGGCCTTCCCGGGTTCAGCTGTGCTTGCTGTGAAACTCTCAGTCCTCAGCGCTTCCAATCGCTGTTCTCCTTGTGGGGACGGGACCAGCTAAGCCCGACTCAAAGGGCACCCAGTCCCATATACTCCGCACCGAGAAGTGTGGCGCCACGCCGTGCCAGCCAAAAGAGTCAAGCTGGCGACCTGTGTGGCTCCTCCGCTGGGTAGCTCCCAGTCTGTGGGCAACAAAAACTCATCTGAAAGTGCGGCGTCCACTCGCTCTCTGCGCTTTCACTGGGAGCTACATTCCTGAGCTGTTGCTAATCCACCATCTTGGATCTCTCCCCTGTATTCTATATTATTATGTTGATCTATATGTCTATACTTTTGCCATCACCACACTGTCTAGATTATTAAAGCTTTGAAGTAAGTTTTAAAATTAGATGGCAGGGTGCAGTGGCTCATGCCTATAATCGCAGCACTTTGGGAGGCCAAAGCAGACAGATCACCTGAGGTCAGGAGTTCAAGACGAGCCTGGCCAAGATGGCAAAACCTCCATCTCTACTAAATATACAAAAATTAACCAGGTGTGGTAGCAGGAGGCTGTAATCCCAGCTGCTCAGGAGGCTGAGACAGGAGAATTGCTTGAGCCTGGGAGGTGGAGGCTACAGTGAGCTGAGATGGTACCACTGCACTCCAGCCTGGGTGACAGAGCAAGACTCTATCTCAAAAAATAAAATAAAAAAACAAAACAGAACAAGAAAGTGTGAGTTCTCCAACTTTATTTCCATTTTCAAGAATTTTTGGCTGTTCTGGGTCCCTTACATTTCCATATGAATTTTAGGATCAGCTTGTCAATTTCCAGGGAGCAAAAAAAGCCAACTGGTATTTTGGTAGTGATTGTATTGAATCCACAGATCAATTTGAAAAATATTGCTATTTCAACAATATTGTCTTCTGACCTGATTCATGAACTTCAAATGCTTTTCCATTTATTTAAATCTTCAACATTTTTCAACTATGTTTTATAGTTTTTGTGGTACAAGTCTTTAAGTATTTTGGTAAATTTATCCCCAAATATATTTATTCTTTTTGATCCTATTGTGAATGAAATTATTGTGGTAATTTCATTTTTAGATTGATAGTTGTTACTGTAAAGAAATGTGACTAATTTTTAAATATTAATTTTGTATCCTACAATCTTACTGAACTCATTAATTATGTCTAGAATTTTTTAATTAATATATATTTTCAAATTTCCTTTTTTTCACTTCACAATATATATTACTAACTTTTTCAAGTCAGTTCATACATGCCTTTTTAATTTCCATTTTAATAGTTGTCTTGTATTTCACATTATTTTATAACAAAATATATCTATCCATTCCCCTCTTAATAAGCCTTCATACTGATTTGTCTTTTTTTTTTTGTTTTGCTATTACAAAAATACTAAAATAAACCTTTTTTATTATACCTCTAACTACTCACTTGTCCTTATAGTTTTATAGGTCAGACTCCTGAAAACAGAATTCACTGGTCATAGTATACATTTATCTAAAATGTTAGCACATATTGCAAAATTCTTCCTCAGAAGAGTCCAGATTTTTCTCTCATCAAAAGACAAGATAGATTCTTAAGGATGAACATCAAAACAATGAGCAATTCTTTATAATTGTCCTTTAGCTGGGTTTAAAAACTCCTCTCCAAAAAAGAGGCAAGACCACTCCTGTGATAGTCAAATTAGAGTGCAAGTAAAGATATTCAGTATTGCTGGTGAAGACCTCTTTCTTTTTAGACACTTTTAACTAGAAATAACAGAGAGGAACTAAGAGGATTTACTGTAGTTCAGTTAGTGAATCATACATGCTGAGAAGCTTTCTGACCCTTTTGCTAGCAGATTCTTAGCAGAATGTAGTTCACTAGGTCTCAAAATATAAAGTGTATGTTTGGAATTCAGAAACACTTACAAACTAGGTATAGCCGTATACTCAACAAGTACTTCTCAAAATAAGTGATTACTCGAGTTTATATATACCTACAAAATGGTACATATGTCACCTATGTGAATTTCGGTGTAAAATGGTTAAACCCTCTTGCTGTTGCCAAAGGAAGTATATTTTAATCATATTCCAAAGAAAGTATGATGGTGTCACCCACCAGGAAATGCTTCCTAGTTTACTCCCCTACTTCTAAAGAGAGTTTTGAAATATTTCTCCATTGCCTCATCACATTCCCATACTTTGTAGAATTGTGCAGAAAAAAACATAATGGGAACAAAATTTTTTATAGGAATTACTTAACAATGACTATATGCTGAGTAAGTATATTAGCATAAACTAAGATCTTCTGCCTTATTAATAAGAAGCAAGAAGTGAACTGAACCCCAAGTAAGAAGACACACGGACATGAGAAATGCCCGCCATCCCAGCTTATAGCTTATAACTTTAGCCACCAGATGAAGGTTTATCGGTAATTTTGTTTTTATTGAGAAAGAACTAACTAAAAGCAGAATTCAAGGTACAGCATTTCTAGCCAAAATGTATGTATTTGGGGCTGAATTAACACTAGAGTAAAATCTGAATTGCTTACAATTTGTCAAGATTTCTTTGTTCTTAATCCAAAACGTGTTTTTAGCTTTCATCTCAGCTCCAAAGCACATAACTGCTAAACAATTTCCATATGGAAGCCATTGCGTTAGGATTTCTGGACAACACAATGAAACATGGTTGCCTTAAAGGAGTTTACCATACAGTTGGAGAGACAGGCATGCAGATACATAGACATAACACAAGATCCTATAAAAGTCTATAAATCATTATTTACAGAGATTTTTCATGCACTACAAATTTAATAGAGTCTCTATTCTACAAATATAAAGCTGTAATTAACCCTTTAAAGCTATTTGCCAGAGTAAGTGTAAGTACGTATATTTCTTTATTTGATTTTTAAAGTAGTAAAGAAAACTCTTTCAACTAAGTGGATCCATCTTGTTCACTGTATCTCCAGCATTTATAACAATGCTTGTTATAATAAGCATTCTCTATCTCTCATAAATATAGTGTATATAAAGTAGTCCACCATATAACAATGTTTTGGTCAACAACCAACCACATATACAACAGTGGTCTCATGACATTATAATGAAGCTGAAAAATTACTCTTGCCTAGTGATGAGCTAGTTATCATAACATCATAGAGCATCACCTTTTCTGAGTTTAGATATGTGTAGATACACAAATTGTGTTATAATTGCCTACAGTATTCAGTAACATGATGCACAGGTTTGTGGCCTAGAAGCAATAAGCTATAACATAGAATAGGTTGTGTAGAAGACTATGCCATCTAGGTTTATAAAGTAGTTACATAAAGCCTAGATGGCATAGCTGACTACACAGTGTACTTCCATAGCCTATTACCCAGTGTACTTACAGGTTACAGTACTTAGTACACTGTACTTACATACTATGCCTAAAGAGACATAATTGCCTAAGGGGACATTTCTTAGAAGAAATTCCTGTCATTAAGTGACACATGACAAAAAATATTATTTGTCACCGGGCGCCGTGGCTCACACCTGTAATCCTAGCACTTGTTGGGAGGCCGAGGCGGGCAGATCAGGAGATCAAAAGCATCCTGGCTAACACGGTGAACCCCATCTTTACTAAAAAAAGTGCAAAACATTAGCCAGATATGGTGGCATGCACCTGTAGTCCCAGCTACTCGAGAGGCTGAGGCAGGAGAATAGCTTTAACCCAGGAAGCGGAGGTTGCAGTGAACCGAAATCAGGCCACTGCACTCCAGTCTGGATGACAGAGCAAGACTCCGTCTCAAAAAAAAAAAAATCATATTTGTCATTTCAACGAACATTTTAAAAGATTAGTGGAAATAATTTTTTTTTTTTTTTTGAGATGGAGTCTTGCTCTGTCGCCAGGCTGGAGTGCAGTGGCCCAATCTCGACTCACTGCAACCTCCGCATCCCGGGTTCAAGTGATTCTTCTGCCTCAGCCTCCCGAGTAGCTGGGACCACAGGCACATGCCACCATGCCCAGCTATTTTTTTTTTGTACTTTTAGTAGAGACGGGGTTTCACCATGTTGGCCAGGATGGTCTCCATCTCTTGACCTCGTGATCCGCCCTCCTCAGCCTCCCAAAGTGCTGGGATTACAGGCGTGAGCCACCGCACCTGGCCGGAAATAATTTTAAAAATTCAAACTAATGCATGAAAAGATAAAATAGAAAATAAAAGTAACACAAAATTCAACCAGCTTTGTATACAGTCTAAAACTACATAGTTTTGCTCAGATCTGTGATGACATTCTTAGAAAATTGTTGTAATTGTAATTGCTGTGTTGGAAGTATATTTACACATTGCATTGCAATACTACCCTCGAAACAAGCTGACATTGCTTTATACTTCATTCACTAGCATATGAAATTCCTATTTCCCCAAAATGACCCAGAATTTTGTCAGTGCTTCCTTTTTGGTCAACCTGATATGTGATCAATAATTTCGCATTGTTGTTTTCACTTGCATTCCTGTGATTACAAAAGAAAGCATTTTCTGTTTATTTTCCTTTAATACTTCTTTATATGGGCTCTTGTTGAACTTTTTATCATGCATGTGTAAATTCTTTATATAGCACTATTATATAGTACCTTTTTCCATTATATATTGCAATTTTTTCTGTTTTGTACATTTGCTTGTAATGCCATACACTATGTGATTTATCATCAATCTATTATATATGCAACAAACCAACAAAAATTTTCCTCTTAGTTTGTGACTTTAGTGCCATTTCAAAGGCCATTAACAACCCAAGATAACATAATTATTTCCCTGTAATATTCCTAGTTTTTTTTTCTTTAAAATTCAATGTATCAATTGTTTTAATGTAAGCTTGGAGTATCAATTAAAATTTTTTTTCAAATTAGCCAGCTATTCTAATGTCATTTGATAAATAGGCCAATAGCCTTCAAATGCTACATTTGTAAGACCAAAAAAATGGTGACTGTAATTTTTTTAGTTCTATGTTATTTATCATTATGTGTTTTTTGACAGTAGTACCACAGTTTTCAGATTATGGTATCTTTAGAATACCTTTTGTATTATAATACGTTTTGTATTTGTATTTAGTTGAAAGCCTCCTCTCTTTTAGGTGAGCATTCCAAAGTTTCTGGCCCATTCTTTCATTTTTATTTATTCTGATAAATCTTAAAATGTTTTAACCAGGTATTTCTCTCCAAATCTTACTAGAATTAGTTCTGCAATTCTCAGAGCATTGTTTAAAATTCTCCATGAGGTAGTTATTTTGCTCAATTTTATTTTAACATCATTTGAATAAGCATGGGATTCTTTGCAAGAAAAAAAGGAATATGTAGAAAAAGAAATCCGAATGAGAAAATTCACAATGTCAAAAATCTTGTCAACAAAGACCCCTAGATCTTTCCTTGCCAGGAAAACCAACAAAAGTAAAATGTGTTTTTTAAACCACCAGAGGGCAGTGCACTCTAAATAATTGATATTAGCAATCCTGAGCTAAAGCCCAAAATTTTCCTTCTCTTGAAGATAAAATTTACGAAATAGACTCTAAGTTTATTTTAAACTCTCTGAAATAATTATAATCCTTAAATCTGATATTAGCAGTATGACATTTATTTATAATAGAGAATATTCACAAAAATATAGTCACCGCTGAATTTTTCCATATTAATATTACAGTCTCTGCCTGCTAAAGATCTACATAAAACCTTAAGGTGTTCTGTATGAATGAGAACTTGACAACCGGAATGGTACTTTCTCACCAGTTGTTTCTTTTGTACATGGACAGGACTCTGTTTAAAAACTCAATATCTAATGAATGAAAAAAAATAAATGATTTGTAGTCTCAGCCCTACTCAATTTCTGAATTAATTCAAATGAAACCTGTACTACACTATAAGCTATTGCTACCCTCAGGCAAGTCGGTTCTCTGCCCTGAGCCCTGCATTTCACCTGGGCCTCGTCCAGCAACAACCCTTCTCCCTCTGGCCAGGATTATCCTCCTTCCTATGGACGGTGAAACAGGACTACCTTTCGCATCATACCCTGGGTATCTCAGACAGATGCACTGAAGCCCCTGTGTAGTTCTACTTCTCTAAGCCCATCTTACCCAGAACAGATTATGTAATGGGTATGCACAGGGCAGACCCAAAGGGTGTCTGAAGGGGTGCTATTTCTTCAGACTATGGGCAGAATTTTATTGTACAGTCTGGGATTTATGGACCAGACAGATTCAAGGAGAATTTTTTCTCTTCATTCCTTATGTTTCTGGGTCATATACTTTTTAACAATAATTATGTATTACTTGTATCGTTTTAAATCACAGAGAGAAAGGTATGGAATTAAAACCCACTTCACTTGGGGACAGATTGGATCTACAGAATGTTGGGATAATTGACATTGTATATTTTGCTGGCAGGTGACTGGTTGAACAGCACTATCATCAAATGAAATTTGGAATTCTAGAAGAGGAATAGGTTTATGAATATAGTATAAGAATACTAAATTCTGTGAAGAGCAAGTTGCATTGAAGAGCTGTGTAATATCTATGTGCAACTATCTGGAAAGCAGTCAGAAATTTTGTGGAGGTCTCAAGAAGAAGGTTTTGACTAGATCATGCATTTTTGAGAGGTGTCTATATATAGATAACAATATAAGCAAAGAGTCTACTGAGGAAAAGTATAGAACATACAGAAAGAATAAGACCAAAGTCAGTACCATTTTAGAATAAGAGAGAAGAAAATTACAAAGAAAGAGCCATCAGTCAGGAGAAGGATCAGAAAAGCAGAAACAGAGGAAAAGTTTCAACAAATATGAAGACTTATTGATATCAAATGGAATAGAAAAGTCATAAATACATGCTTGCAAGCACTGTCTGGATTTGATCATCGGGAGGTCACATGTGACCTTGGAGATAGTCCTATCAGTGAGCTGTCAGAGTGAAGTCAGAGAGCTGCAGGCAGAAAAAGAAAAGAGAGGTAAAGAAATAAAGCTAACAGCAGTGTCTACCTTTTTAAGACTTCTTCCCTGGAGATGATAAGGAGAGAAAGAGTGCAATACCTTCCAGCTTGATGAGAGAGGCTACTTTCAGAAGAAGCTGTAGGCTAATAATAAGCAAATCTGAAATTTTTCACGAGAAAATCTGCTCCCATTAGACACACAAATGCAACCTCTATCTCTGCTCTTTTTCTGTTCCTTCTTGACTCTCAGCCACCAGCATCCATCAAGTGTTATCAATTAGAAATCAAACATTAAATCAAAAATCTACTTCCTGTCAATAAGGTAGAGTGTCTCTTCCATGAAGATTATAGCGTTGCGCTTTCATTCACCATCATCATCTTTTTATCATTTTCTTGGAATGTAACCCTAGTAGCTGAAATCTCAATTTATTAACAAGACAGCAGACAATAGGGTTCTAAGCAGTAAGTAGTAAACGGATTTTCATGGATTTATTATTGGTCTAATTCAAACAGCACTTCTTGCCTCTTACCAGAGTCGCCTTCCTCTGGCGTATACTGCAAACTTCCCCTGCTCTGCTCCTCACGGTCCTCCTCTTATCTCACACCCAGCTTGAACCATGAGCCATTGCTAATTGAGCAGGTTATATCCTGCCACTGAGCGGATGTTGCTGTCTTTATGTAGATGTCCATGGGAAACAAGGCTGTGAACTAAATCTGATAGATTTTAGAGCCCAAGAAAGGAACCCTAAGAAATTGAATCCTACTCCCTCAAGTGTTTCAAGCACTCTCCAAAACAACTCCTTCTGAACTATTCTGTGACCCTCTCCACCCTACCTTTTGAAACTCCATTTGCTTCTCATGATATTTAACTACCTTCTGTACCCACTCCCATCCTTCTAGCACAGTTCCCTAAATTTAATTCATTCCAACCATTTCATACTCTGAGGCTGGGGACCAAGGGATAGTCAGCAATATGACTGAATAGGAACATGAAACCTCCTTTCCCAAAAGAAATACTGTGTGAGTTGGGGAAAGGCCAGTGGGTACTACAAGTCCCACAGGATCCTTAGAATCCTTTGGGTGCCCAGCTGCAGGAAGACCTTGAAGGACACACCTCTAGAGGACGAAGAAAAATTGCCAGACGGAATAACTTGAACCGTAAGGAAGCGTGAAATAGTTTCCCAACTGCCTCCAAGCTGCTTCGTAATTTGGGAGGCACCTCTGCCTCCTCTAATGCAATGAGTCACAAGATTAAGTAGAGCAGTAATTGTACTTCTCAAGGGTGGATCCCTTAAGAAAAAAGAGGTTTGGAGATAATTGTTCTACCAAGTACTTAATACACTTCTTTGCCAAATACCCTTGTTCTCAATTTCCACCGGCGGGGGGTGGGGCAGAAGGGGGTTGTTTATGCTCCAGTTACTTCTGCTTATTTCATTTAGGAAGAAAGGCCAAAATTCATTGTGATGTGATGCCCAGGATACCAACTGATCCATTGGACAGTCTTGATGAGCCATCTGTTTTTGTTGTAGCCAAAATCTTCTCATCACAGCATCCTATGGTGAGCAAGAGATACGTTTTTAGACATTATCCTTGTGCATTTATATAGCACCTGTGATATGATTCAAGGTATCCTAACAGGAGCACCAACACTTGTTAAGTTATTCATTTAACCAAACTATTTGACTGTCTTGCGGTAGTTGTGGGAATGTGACTGACGTTGGGAATATCAAGATGAGTAAGACATGGGTTCCTGCCTAGGAGCTTACAGAGAGCAAATCATTAGCCCCAGAATAGTGTGATCAGTGCTGTGATAGAATGAGGCAAAAGGAGTGATGGGAAAAGAAAGGTATCACACTTGAGGAAATCAGGGATAGCTTCATGGAGAAATGATCACTAAACCTGGGCAGGCATGCCTAAAGAGGAGTAAGCATTATCATAGCCCCAGAAAAGACAAAAGTATATTCTGGTGGTGGGATCAGCCAAGGAAGATAAGAGAGATAACCCACTTAAGAGAATTTTTAAAGCCTTAGTATGACTAGAATGCAAGGCTTAACGTAAGCAATGTTACTTTCATCAAACAAGCTCAGAACATGTAGCAGAGATGTTTATTTTGTTCAAGGAAGAACGTCAGTGGTAGAATATTCAATAGAATTATTGTATTTGATCTGTTAAGTTCAGACATTTTAGCATATAGCATATATAGTGTATTAGTTTGTTTTACACTGCTATAAAGATACTACCCAAGACTGAGTAATTTATAAAGAAAAGAGGTTGAAATGACTCACAGTTCCACATGGCAGGTGAGGCCTCAGGAAACTTACAATCATGGAGAAAGAAAAAGAAGGCACATCTTACATGGCAGCAGGCAAGAGAGACAGTGTCATGTCAAGGAGGAACTGTCAAACACTTATAAAACTATCAGATCTCATGAGAACTCACTCACTATCACGAGAACAGCATGGGGTAAACCACTTCTATGATCCAATCACCTCCCACCAGGTCCTTCCCTGAACACATGGAGATTATGGAGATTACAATTTGAGTTGAGGTTTGGATGGTGACACAGAGCGAAATCATATCATATAGTTTGGGGATTTGGGCTGCTAGCACTCAGCAACCCTCAAAATATGTTTCCCGAATTACAAGAAATTTTCTTTATAAACTTTTTACTTTAGAATAGTTGTAGATTTACAGAAAAGTGCAAGATTGTACAGAGAGTTCTCACATACCCTACACTCAGTTTCCCTTATTATTAACATCTTGCAGTAGTATCTTAAATTTGTTACAATTAAAGATCCAAAATTACTAAAAGTCCATATTTTATTCAGATTTCCTTAATTATTATCTAACGTCCTTTCACTGTTCCAGGATCTTGTCCAGAATACCACATTGCATTTATTTGTCATAAGCTTCTGAACTCTGAGTGTCTCAGATTTTGCATGGTTTTGATGACATCAACAGTTTGAGAAGTAGTTGTCAGATATTTTGTAAAATCTGCCACAGTTTGGGTTTGTCTGATGTTTTTCTCATGATTAGACTGAGTTTATAGGTTTCTAGGAGGATAGGTAAACTCTTTAGCAGAAAACTGCATGGGTGAAAGGAAAGACTGTCCTTAAGCAAAATTGAAAAGTGGGTACAGTTCCCACTAAACAACCATTTCCCCACTACATCCATGCACATTTTCCCCCCACTTCTGCAGCCCTCAACACGCAGTGCTATCTCTTGTCCATTACTCCACCCCTCTCAGGTTCTTACCCAAAGAATGCTTCCTCTACCTTTCCCTCGCTGTCTGCACTGGGGCTCACTAGCTCACTTAAGATCCTACATTATGCCTCCCTCAGTCCCCAGAGAAATTGCACATGATACTCTCTACCTAGATATTTCTCCACAATATTCCCCATACCTCTAAATGGCCACACTATTACATTCTACACCCCTATTGACCTCCCTTTCATACTTCCTGTCTCAGACAAACATCAGGTTCCTGAGGAAAACCATCTGCCTCTTGGAAAGTCAGATCCTTCTACTCTTAGGGAAGCTTGAGCTGTCTTTTCATAGTATTTGTCTCTGGCTGTGATCAGCTGCTCATGTGATTCTGTGATTAATGACTACTTTCTCCTATAATTTGTAAGCTATATGAGGGCAGAAAATATTTTTATTTTTTCTAACCCAATATTGTCATTGCCTTGCACAAGGCCTGATAGCCATTACACATGCACTGCATATTTGTTAGAGGGAGGAGAGATGAAGACAATAGAAAAAACCAGCTTGGTTCTTTGACTTGATTAATCTGCATTCCGGGATCTTGAGGACTGTAGCAGTGTAACTTTAGTTTTCTGAACTAGCATGGTAAGAACCATTCCAAGGTAAAGTATGGAGGGCATGCTTTACAAGAGCAAAGTTATCACCCTCTGAAACAAAATATGGGGTGATAACATCTGTAATAGAAAATGTTTTTGCATGAGCACATGCCGTTCCACCTTATGAGACACAGGACATCCTCAGACTAACATCCTCTCTATATCTTAAAGTATCTCAACACTATGATTTTCTTCTCTGCATTCATGAAAAATAAAACACATTAAAGATGCCCATTGTGATAAGTAATATGTTCTGATTATCAGAGGCCATTAGAACAATTCTGCCTATAGCCAGTAACTTCCAAATGACCTTCCACTAAAAATCACAAATTTACACACACACACACACACATACATATACACACACACACACACACACACACACACAGAGACACACACACACCCCAGTAGAGGAACCAGCATTAAATCCTTTTTTGGAAACTTAAAGGACGTAAGTAAATAAACAGTGGGGAATAGAATTCCTGTTTCTGTATTAAAATGCTTACCAAATAATCAAACATAAACAATGTTACCCAGAAAGAAGTGAATAACATCCAAAATGTTTTTCAGTTTTTAATTTTATGGGTACTTAAAAGGTATATATTTATGAGACATGTGATATTTTGACACAGGAATATATTGTCTAATAGTCACATCAATGTAATTAGTGTATCCATTACCTCAATCATTTATCATTTCTTTGTGTTAGAAACATCCCAAATATACTTTTAGTTATTTTTAAATGTACATTTAAATTATTTACTACAGTCACCCTGTTGCGTTATCAAATACTACGCCTTAGTCATTCATATTTCTGTACTCATTAATCATCTCCACTTCCCCCAAATCCTCAGTCATCTTTCCTGCCTCTAGTAACCATCATTCTACTTTCTATCTCCATGAGCTCAATTGTTTTAATTTTTAGCTACCACAAATGAATGAGAACATGCAATGTCTATTTTTCTGTGCCTGACTTATTTCACTCGATATAATGACTTCCAGTTCCTTCGATATTGTTGCAAATGATAGGATTGCATTCTCTTTATGGCTGAATAGTACTCCCGTGTGTGTATGTACCACATTTTCTGCAACCATTTGTCTGCTAATGGACATTTAACTTGCTTCCAAATATTAGCTATTGTGAATAGTACAACAGTAAATATGGGAGTACAGATAGTTCTTCAATACACTGATGTGCTTACTTTTGAATATATACTTAGCAGTAGGATTGCTGGATCATATGGCAGTTATA
The DNA here is from genome assembly GCA_963573385.1 of Cacajao melanocephalus. Taxonomy (NCBI): domain Eukaryota; kingdom Metazoa; phylum Chordata; class Mammalia; order Primates; family Pitheciidae; genus Cacajao; species Cacajao melanocephalus. The sequence goes on from CAUYLG010025363.1 coordinate 12,248, forward strand.
CTTTTAGGTCTTTGTTGTTGTTGTTGTTGCTGTTGAGAAACATCCAAATTGTTCTCTATAGTGGTTATACTAATTTACTTTCCCACCAACAGTGTACAAGGGTCCCCTTTTCTCCATACATCACCAGTATTTGTTATTGTCTGTCTTTGGATAAAAGCCATTTTGACTGGGGTGACATTATATCTCATTGTAGCTGTGATTTACATTTCTCTGATGATCCATGATGCTTAGCACCTTTTCATATACCTGTTTGCCATTTGTCTGTCTTCTCTTGAGAAATGTCTATTCAAATAATTGGCCCATTTTTTAATTGGATTTTTTTAATTGGGTTGTTTGAGCTCCTTATATATTCAGGTTATTAACCACTTGTCAGCTGGTAGTTTGCAAATATTATCTCCCATTCTGTGAGTTGTCTCTTCACTTTGTTGATTGTTTCCTTTGCTGTGCAGAAGATTTTAAATATTATATGATCCCATTTGTCTTTTTTTTTTTTTGATTGCCTATGCTTGTGAGATATTACTCAAGAAATCTTTGCCCATTCCAATGTCCTGGAGTTTCCCCCAAAGTCTTCTTCTAGTACTTTCATAATTTGAGGTCTTACATTTAAGTCCTTAATCCATTTAGTTTCAATTCTTGTATATGACAAGAGACAGGGATCTAGTTTCATTCCCCTGGATATGGATATCCAGTTTTCCCAGCACCATTTCTTGAAGAGACTGTCTTTTCCCCAATGTACGTTCTTGGCACCATTCTTGAAAATGAGGTCATTGAAGATGTATGGATTTGTTTCTAGGTTCTTTGTTCTGTTTCATTAGTCTATGTGTCTGTTTCTATGCCAGTATCATGCTGTTTTGGTTACTTTTGCTCTACAGTATAATTTGAAGTTAGGAAATGTGATTTCTCTACTTTTGACCTTTTTGTTCAGGATAGATTTGGCTATTCTGGGCCTTTTGTGGTTCCATATAAATTTTAGGGTAGCTTTTTTTTCTATTTCTGTGAAGAATGTCATTGGTATTTTGATAGAATTGCACTGAATCTGTAGATCATTTGGGATAGTATGAGCATTTTAACAATATTTATTCTTCCAACCCACGAATATGGAATATCTTTTCATTTTTTGCATGTGCTCTTCGATTTCTTTAATCAATGTTTCATAATTTTCATTGTAGAAATCCTTTACTTCTTTGGTTAATTTCTAGATATTTAATTTTATTTGTACCTATTGTAAAAACAAATATACATATATATATTAGAGATGGAGTCTTGCTCTGTCACCCAAGCTGGAGCGCAATGGCACAATATCTGCTCACTGCAACCTCTGCCTCCTGGGTTCAAGCGATCCTCCCACCTCAGCCTCCTGAGTAGCTGGAATTACAGATGTCTGCCACCATGCCCAGCTAATGTATTGTATTTGAGTAGAGACGGGGTTTCACCTTGTTGCCCAGGCTGGTCTCAAACTCCTGACCTCGTGATTCGCCTGCCTCAGCCTCCCAAAGTGCTGGGATTACAGGTGTGAGCCACTGCGCCTGGCCAGAAACTATTATATTCTTGATTTCTTTTTCAGATTGTTTGCTGTTGGCATGTAGAAATATTACTTATTTTTGTATGTTGATTTTGTATCCTACAATTTTACTGAACTTGTTTGTCAATCTAATAGTTTTTTTGTGGAGTCTAGGTTTTTCCAAATAAAAGATTATATCATCTACAAACAAAGGTGATTTGAATTATTCCTTTCCAATTTAGATGTCTTTTATTTCTTTCTCTTGACTGATTGTTCTAGCTAGGACTTCCAGTACTATGTTGAATAATATTGCTGAAAGTGGGCATCCCTGCCATATTCTAAATCTTAGAGGAAAGGCTTTCTGTTTTTCCCTGTCCACTATGATACTAGCTGTTAGTCTGTCTTGTGTGGCTTTTATTATGTCGAGGCATGTTCCTTCTTTGCCCAGGTTTTTGAGGGGTTTATCATGAAGGAATGTTGAATTTTAGCAAATATTTTTCAGCCTCAGTTGAGATGATCATTTGGATTTTGTTCTTCATTATGTTGGTGTGTCACATTGATTGATTTGCATATGCATATGTTGGGCCATGCTTGAATACCTGGGATAAGACCACTTGGTCATGATGAATGTTCTCTTTAATGTGTTGTTGAATTTGCCAATGTTTGGTTGAGGGTTGTTACATCAATGTTCATCAGAGAAACTAGTTTCTTTTGTGATATGTCTTTATCTGTTTTTTGGTATCAGGATGACCTCATAGAATGAGTTTAGAAGTAGTCCCTCCTTTATTTTTCAGAGCAGTTTGAGTAGGATTGGCATTAGTTCTTCTTCAGATATTTGGTGGAATTCAGCAGTGAAGACATCAGGTCTTGGGCTTCTCCCCCTGCCTCAGGAGACTTTTTATTATGGCTTTAATCTCATTACATGTTATTGGTCTGTTCAGCTTTTGGATTTTTTTACAGTTCAATCGTGGTAGGTAGTATGTATCTAGGAACTTTTCTATTTCTTCTAGATTTCTTCTAATTTGTTGTCCTATAATTGCTCATAGTAGCCTCTAAGGATCCTTTGCATTTCTGTGGCATTAGTTGTCCTGTCTTCTTTTTCATCTCTGATTTTATTGATTTAGATATTCTCCCTTTTCTTCTTAGTCTGGCTAAAGGTTTGTCAACATTGTATAGCTTTTCAAAACACAACTTTTTATTTCATTGATGATTTGTATTGTTTTCTTCATTTCAATTTCATTTATTTCTGGTCTGATCTTTATTACTTATTTTCTTCTACCAATTTTGGGTTTGGTTTGCTCTCAATTTTCTATTCCTTTAAAATGCATCATTAGGTAGTTTATTTGAAGTTTTTCTACTCTTTGCTGTAGGCGCTTATAGCTACAAAATTTCTTTTGTTACTACTTTTGCTACTTCCCATAGGTTTTGATATGTTCTGTTTCCATGATCACTTGTGCCAGAAAATTTTTAATTTCCTTAATATCTTCATTGACCCACTGGTCATTCAGGAGGATATTGTTTAATTTCCATGTTTTTGTATAGTTTCTAAAATTATTCTTTGATTTCTTGTTTTATTCTCTTGTTGTCAGAGAAGATACTTAATATAATTTCAATTTTTAAAATGTTTTAAGACTTGTTTTATAGCCTAATATTGGTCTACCTTGAGAATGATCCACATGCTGGGGATAAGAAGGTATATTCTGCAGGCATTGAATGAAATATACCATAAATATCCCTTAGGTACATTTGGTCTATAGTGCATGTTAAATCTGATGTTTCTTTGTTGATTTTATATCCAGATGATCTGTCTAATGCTGAGTGCCTGTTGAATTTCCAACTATTATTCTATTAGAGTCTGTTTCTCTCGTTAGCTCTAATAATATTTACTTTATATATCAGGATGCCCTAGTGTTGTGCAGATACATATTTAAAATTGTTACATTCTGTTGATGAATTGACCCTTTTTCATTACATAATGACCTTCTTCATTTCTTTTTATAGTTTTTTTTTTTTGAAATCTATTTTGTCTGATATAAGCACACCTGTTCCTGCTCTCTTTTTCGTTTCCATTGGCATAGCATGTCTTTTTCTATCCCTTTATTTTCAGTCTAGGTGTATTTTTGCAGGTATACCTAGACTGAAAATAAAGGGATAGAAAGTGTGTTTTTTGTAGGCAACAGATCACTGGGTCTTGTTGCTTATTCACTCAGCCACTCTTTTTCTTCTGATGGGAGAGTTTAGTCCATTTATATTCAATGTTATTATTGGTAAGTAAAGACTTGCTCCCATCATTTTGTAGGGTTTTTTTGGGGGGTTGTTTTGTGGTCCCTTCCCTCTTATTTTTTCCTTTGTGTCTTCTTTCTAGTAAAGATGTTTTCCTCTGGTGGCATGTTTTAATTTCCTTTTTTAAATTTTTTGTGTATCAATTGAGGCTTGCCAACAATAGCAATTATTATAACCAATTATTTTAAGCTGATGACAACTTAATATTGATTCCATAAACAAACTGACTAACAAGCAATTAAGGAGAAAACTAATAAAAATTCTACACTTTAATTTTGCCCCCTGCTTTTTACATTTTTATTGTTTCTATTTATATCTTGTACTCTCTTGAAAAGTTGTTGTAGTTATTGACAGGTTCATCTTTTAGTCTCTCTGCTCAAGACGTGAGTAGTTTACATACCACAATTACAGTGTTATAATAGTCTTTGTTTTACTGTGTATGTATCATTAACAGTGAGTTTTCTACTCTCACATGATTTGTTTTTGCTTGTTAACATCCTCTTTGCTCAGATTGAAGAAATTCATTTAGCGTTTCTTATAGGACTGATCTGGTGTTCAAGAAATCCCTCAGCCTTTGTTTGTCTGGGAAAGTCTTTATTTTTCCTTCACATTTGAAGAATATTGTCACTGGATATACTATTCTAGGATTAAAGGAGTTTGTTTTTTTTTGTTTGTTTGTTTTTTCAGAGCTTTAAATATGGCATGCCTCTCTCTCCTGGCCCTTGAGGTTTCCACTGAAAAGTCTGCTGCCAGGTGTGTTGAAGCTCCATTGTATGTTATTTGTTTCTTTTATCTTGCTGCTTTTAGGATGCTTTCTTTACCTTGAACTTTGTAAGTTTCATTATTAAATGTCTTGAAGTATTCTTCATTGGATTAGATCTGCTTGCTGTTTGTATTAGTCCATTCTCACATTGCTATAAAGAACCACCTGAGACTGGGTAATTTGTGAGAAAAAGTGGTTACTTTGACTCAGTTCTGCAGGATGTACAGAAAGCATGGCTAGGAGGCCTCAGGAGACATCATCATGGTGGACGGTGAGTGGGAAACAATCACATCTTACCATGGCAGAGCAGGAGAGAGAGAGAGAGTGAAGACGGAAGTGCCAGACAATTTTAAACTGTCAGATCTCATGAGAACTCACTGACTATCACAAGAACAGCAAGGGGAAAATCCACCTCTATCATCCAATCACCTCCCACTAGGTCATCTCCCAACACTTGGAATTACACTTCAACATGAGATTTGGGTGGGGACACAGAGACAAACCATGCCCTTTCTCCCTGGCTCCTCCCAAATCCCATGTCTTTCTCAAATTTCAAAACACGATCATGCTTCCCCAACAGTCCCCCAAAGTCTTAACTCATTCCAGCATTAACTCAAAAGTGCAAGTCCAAAGTCTCAACTACAAGGCAAGTCCCTTCTGCCTAAAGAGCTTGCAAAATAAAAAACAAGCTTATTACTTCCAAGATACAATGCAGATATAGGCATTGGATAAATGTCCCCATTCCAAACTGGAGAAATTGGCCTAAACAAAGGGGATACAGGCTCCATGCAAGTCTGAAACCCAGTTGTGCAGTCATTAAATCTTAAAGCTCTGAAATCTTTTTTGACTCCATGTCTCACATCCAGGGCATGCTGATGTAAAAGGTGGGCTCCCAAGGCTTGGGCAGCTCTGCATCTGTGGCTCTAGAGGGTACAGCCCCCATGGCTACTTTCACAAGCTGGCATTGAGTGCCTGTGGCTCTTCCAGGTGCATGGTGCAAGCTGTCAGTGGATCTACCATTCTGGAATATGAAGCACAGTGGGCCTCTTCTCAAAGCCCCACTAGGCAGTGCCCCAGGAGGGACCCTGTGTAGGGGCTCCAACCCCACATTTTTTCTCCACACTGCCCTAGTAGAGGTTCACTGTAAGCGTTCCACCCCTGCAGCAGACTTCTGCCTGGACATCAGGCATTTTTCGTATATCCTCTGAAATCTAGGCAGAAGTTCCAAAACCTCAACTGTTGCCTTCTATGCACCCACAGACCCAACACTACATGGAAGCCACCAAGGCTTGGGGCTTGCACCCTCTGAAGCCACAGCCTGAGCTGTATCTTGGCCCCTTTTAGCCACACCTGGAGCTGGAGAGGCTAGGGACATAGTGCACCATGACCCAAGGCTGAAAAGAGCAGAAGACACCTGGGCCTGGCCTATAAATTTTTCTTCCCTCCTAGGCATCTGGGCCTGTGATTGGAGGAGCTGCTGTGAAGGTCTCTGAAATGCCCTAGAGACAGTTTCCCCTTCACCTTGGCTAGGAACATTTGGTTCCTCTTTACTTATGCAAATTTCTGCAGATGGCTTGAATTTCTCTTTAGAAAGTAGGATTTTCTTTTCTATTACATCATTGGGCTTCAATTTTTCCAAACTTTTATACTCTGCTTCCCTTTTAGATATGAGTTCCAATTTTGAATAATCTCTTTTTCATGCATGTGAGTATACACTTTTAGAAACAGCCAGGTTACATCTTGGATGCTTTGCTGCTCAAAAATATCTTCTGCCAGATACCCTAAATTATTTCCCTCAAATTAAAAGTTCCATAGATCTTAAGGGCAGGAGAAAAATGACACCAGTCTAATTGATAAAGCATAGCAAGAGTGATCTTTACTCTAGTTACCAATAAGTTCCTTGTTTCCATCTGAGACCCTTCCTCTACCTTGACTTCATTGTCCATATCACTATCAGTATTTTGGTCAAAACCATTCAATAAATCTCTAGGAAGTTCTAAACTTTTCCTCATCTTCCTGTCTTCTTCTGAGCCCTCCAAACTGTTCCAACCTCACCTATTACCCAGTTCCAAATTTGCTTCCACATTTTCAGGTATCTTTGTATCAGTTCCTCATGCCTGATACCAATTTTCTGTATTAGTTCATTCTCACATTGCTGTAAAGAAGTGCCTGAGACTGGGTAATTTATGAAGAAAAGAGATTTAATTGATTCACATCTCTGCAGGCTGTGCAGAAAGCATAGCTGGGAGGCTATAGGAAATCTACAATTTTGGCAGAAGGGGAAGGGGAAACTAGCACATCTTACCATGTTAGAGCAGGAGAGAGAAAACGAGTTAAGGGGAACGTGCCACACACTTCTAAACCATCAGATCTCATGAGAACTCACTGACTAACACAAGAACTGCAAGGGAAAGATCCACCCCCATGATTCAATCACCTAACCTAAGGTCCCGCCCACAACATTTGGAATTACAATTCAACATGAGATTTGGGTGGGGACACAGACAAATTATATCACTGTTCTATAACCTTCTTGTATTTGAAAATTTATATACTCCTCTATGTTTCAGAAGTTCTCTGTTATTTTTCCTTTGAATAAACATCCTACCCCTATCCCTCTCTTGACCTCCTCTTTAAAGCCAGTAACTCTTCAATTTGCCCTTTTGAGACTTATTTTCTAAATCCTGTAGGTGTATTTCAATATTTTTCATTTTTTCTTGTCTCCTCTGATTACATATTTTCAAATAGCTTGCTTCAAGCTCACTCTTTCTTCTGCTTGATTCATTATGTTAAGAGATTCTTGTGCATTCTTCAGTATGTGAACTGCATTTATTAACTCCAGAATTCCTGCTTGATTCTTTTTAATTATTTGAATCTCTTTGTCAAGTATATATCATAGGATTCTGAATACTGACTTGAATTTTACTGAGTTTCCTCAAAACGGCTTTTTTGAATTATGTGTCCAAAAGGTCACATATATGTCTCTCTCCAGGATTGGTTCCTGGTGCTTTATTTAGTGGGTTCAGTGATGTCACATTTTTGTGGTTGGTCTTGATGATTATGGATGTTACAGAGGTCTTGGCATAGAAAAGTTAGGCATTTATTATAATCTTCACTGGCTGGGTTAGTTTTTACTTGTCTTCTTGGGCAGGCTTTCCAAGTATTCAAAGATACTTGAGTGTTGTATTCTATGTTTTTGGTCACTGCAGCTGTATCTGCAATATGAGACACCAATCTAGTAACACTGTGGCTCTTACAGACTCATAGAGATGCTGCCTTGGTGGTCTTGGAAAAGATCCAGAAGAGTTGTCTGAATTGCTTGGCAGAGACTCTTGTCCTCTTCCCTTACTTTCTCCCAAAAATAATAGAATCTCTCTCTCTGTGCTGAGCTGCCTAGAGCTGGGAAAGGGGTGACATACGGACTCCTGTGGCCACTACCGCTGGGACTGTGCTGTGTCACACCTGGGTCTTACAGAAGGCACATGATAACCACTGCCTGGCTACTGCCTATGTTCACTGAAGGCCCTAGGGTTCTACAGTCAGCAGGCGGTAAAGCCAGCCAGGCTTTACCAAGATGAGGTTTCACCATGCTGGTTTCACCAGGCTGGTCTCTACTCCTGACCTTAGGTGTTCTGCCTAACTCAGCCTCCCAAAATGCTGGGATTACAGGCTTGAGCCACCGTGCCTGCCTACAAAGCTCTTTTTTCTCTTCTCTCCCTTCTTCTCAAGCAGAAAGAGGAAATCTCTCCTGGAGCTGTGATTTGCGCTGACTGAGGTCAGTGGGAAGGGCTGGTGTAAATACTACTTTGGCCACCCTGGCTGGTGTTTGACTAGGTTACATGCCCCCCAGGTCCACTGGCTCTGAGCGCAGAACAGGGCCAGGACTCGCCCAGGAACTTCAGTCATTGTGACCTACATTACATTTCAAGTTTATTTAGGACCCCAGAGCACTTTAACCCATGGTGGCAGAGGTAGCTGAAACACAGGTTGCAACTGCTAGAATGAAGGATTCCTCTCTGGCTAGGACTGATCTAAATGCTCCCTCTATGGGCACCGGCTGGGTTCTTGCCAGTGTTACTTTCTTTCTTGTCAAGAAAACACTGAGTTCCACATAAAGTCCCACAACACTGCACTCTCCCTACCCTAAACATACAGATTCTTTCTCCATGCTATGCAGCTGCTGCCAAGGAGTGAGGGAGGGGTGGTATTGGCAATTCAAGACTATCTTTCCTACTATCTACAGACAAACTTCTTCTTACTCTTCCCACCCCTTTTTTAAAAGCAGAGATGTCTCCTCCTGTGGCCATCACTTCCTCTGACCCACACAAACACTGCCTGGCTAGTTAAAACCAGGTTCTGTGATTGCTCACCTCATTTTTTGGCTAGTTGATAATTTTGGTGTTCCTGCAGAAAGGCTGTGAAGTCTTCTATTAGGCCATCTTGCTGTGTTGGAATCCTCCAAAATATATTATAGATGAAACACTATAACCATCTATTCCATTATGATTTCTGCCTAGAATAAGTGCTAATGTAAGGACTACATATTCTAACTATATTTTTGAAACACTGGACCTAATTCCATTTGCCTGAGCTAGCCAAAAATCCACTGCCTCAAAAGCATGCAATGGTTCCTTACACATATACACCTCCCTAATTCCAGATAAACAAAGAGTGATTTCTGGAACTGAATCACTTAGCAATTGCTTTCTGTCCAGAGCTGATACAATCTTGGAAAATGTGATTCTTCCCATAGAAGAGAAGCCCATAAATTAACCATAGGGTAACAATTCAGATAATTTCAATCTTGTCATGAAAAATTCAGAAAGCAGGTCTCTTTTCTATACATTAATAAAAGTTCTATTTTCTTTCCTTTTTTCTCTTCTCAATTTCACCAGAATTGTTCTCAATTAGCTAAACTGACCTTATTTTATCTTTTAACCCTCAGTCAATCAACAAACATTGATTGAATGTCTGTTATGTCCTGCTCACATACCAGCACCAAGGACAGTCACATTTCTTGCTCTCTTGGAACTTACAGAGCTTACAGAGGCAGAAGACGAATACAAACACATGTACACATCAGTAAGAGTTTAAATGAAAAAGGCCTCACTAAGTTGGACTTGAGCTTTAAATAACAAGGAAAAATTTAGCCTTCAGATATTGTAAAGAAAATGCATTCCCGGTGGAGAGATTTGCAAGGGCAAGGCCCCAAGACTGCAGCAAGCTGAGTATGTTTAAGAAACAAGCAAAAACCCAATGTAGATGGAGCATCCTGCTTGAGGAGAAGGACAGTAACAGATCAAGATAGGAGGGAGTCAGGAACCAGATCTTGTAGTAGTTTGTAGGCAGCAATAAAGAGATGATCAGGTTTTGCTCCAAGGAAAATGAGAAACTATTGAAGAATTTTAAGCCAGAAGGTGGAATTAAGCCATAATTTACATTTTTGAAATATTATTCCAGCTACAATGTGGTTAATGGATTATACTGGTGAAACTAGAAACAGAAAGGATAACTAGGAAGTTATTACAGAAAGCTAAATAAGAGCAATGATGGCCTGATCTAGGATTCTAACAGTTGAAACAAAGAGAAATTAAATTTAATTTGGAAAGTCAGCTGAGAGGACCTGTGGATGGATTCAATGTAGGAAATGAGGAAGAGATAAATGAGAGATAACGCCTATGTCTTGGACCGGGCTTCCAATAGGGTGGAAGATGATAATACCTATTAAGCAAGGGGAAAAACTGTTTGGAGCAGAGGGAGGAAGGAGGAAGAAGCAATCAAGTGTTCCTCATTAAGCGTATTAAATTTGGAATGCCTAGTCAAGTTTACAGACAAGGAACACAAAGACAATTACTATGTTCTAGCATTTAAAGTTCAGTCCTTATTCCAGAGTGAATCCACCTTTAGAAAGGACCTCAGAAATTATCTTATTCATCTAGCATTCACAGCATAGAACTGGCCTACTTACTGATCAAACACAGAGTTAATCTTGTATATATCATTCTGGATACTTGTTGAGCATTATTACAAAGAGTAATAATAAAAATAATGGAAGTATTACCATCCAGAGATCTTCCTACAGTTTGCTTACTGTTAAGAATCACTTAGCACTTTGTATGTTCGTGACTGATTCAGTTAGGTGAAACTTGATTCTAAGAGCGTATCTTCAGAGAGCAATTAACTAAAAAAGATAACTATTCTAAGTATAATTGGATTGGCTTCCAGTACATAAAAAGGACGTTACTGAAATATCTGTTGAAACCCAAATAGAGTCTATAGTTTAGTTAGAAGTATTTATTGTACCAATGTTTATTTCTTAGTTTGGAAGAATGTATTATGGTTATGTGGGATGTTAAGGAAAAAAGAGTAAAGGTATAGAGGAAGTCTCTGCAATATCTTTGAAACTTTTGTGCAAATCTAAACTTCTTCCAAAATAAAAGATTATATTTAAAAAAAACCACAAAGATGCTGATATATGTCATGTAACCAAAATGGATGAAGTACCTCACAAGGATCTAGAACTAGGAAAGAAGAATTAAATAGTGCTGATAATCATATGCAGAATATTCACCTTTGATAGCAATTGAAGAAACACAAATCAACATGAGATACAATGTGTTTCTTATGCAAGCACCCAATTTATAATGATAATCAATACTGAGTAGAGTTAGGGAAAAAGATCCCTTTATACACTGCAAGGGATATTCATCATGTCAGGATCTTTATATTTAAGCTAAAAGAAAACTTGACCCACACTGGAATAAGAAAGGAATTTTTTGGCTCAAGGATCTGAAAAGCTTAAAGTTAAGTTTCAAGTGAGAATTGGCCCAGTATATAAAAAGAAATTCTTTTTGTCTCTCCTGACTGCTTGACCCTAATGTTATCTCCACATGTGCATGGGACTGTAGTAATTCCCACAGCTGTATTTTTCCTCTTTGCACCAGGAAGCCAAGAGAATTATTTTTTCTGATAGTCTTGAAAGAGAAAATATTTCTCACCTCAATGGCCTTAGTTAAGTTATGGGTTCATATCCCTGATCCATTCACTCTGGCCTGAAGGATGACTTCACAGGGGCCAATCCTTCTAACACCCTCTAGATGAGACTATGAGAGGGAAGGTCCATTAAAGGATAAAGGGGGTGGAGAACACTATTAATAATTCCTTGAAGGAGTGCTATAATATAATGTAACTTTTATGGAAGCTTTTTAAAAATCATGAATTTCAAACATTTCCAGCATTTACATTTATCTCAAGTAATCAAAGTTGTACAAAGAAAGGAAACATGCACAGGAGATATTCTAGTAATTATATATATATACATTTTGAAATAAACTAAATGCCCAGCTATAGTATGTGTGTTACATGAGTTACAATGCATTGCTCAATGGAGTATTATGTAGGTGGTAAATGTGATGTTTTGAGAGAATATTTACTGGTAAATAAAGATCGTACTGTACTACTAAATTCAACATATAATTATTGATGGTCTATTGGGATACATTAATGAACAAAAGAGACAAAGATATCTGCTCTCTTGTCTTTAAAAGAAAAATTAATACTATTACGAAGAGCATGACTTGAGTTTTTAAAAAAATCAAGATTCTCAGTTGCATGCACACATATATATCTGCAAAACACCAAGATTTCCTACGCCTTCACACACGAATATCTACAAAGTTGTACATCAATGTTAGAAGTAGTTTTCTCTGGCTTGCGCTTTAAATGAGTTTTGCTTTTTCTGTTTTCTTCTGTACTCTATTTTCCAAATTATCTACCATAAACATGTATAGTACTTCCTTTTAAATTAGAAAATAAGTAACAAGCTTGTTTTTTTTTTAAAGAGTAGATATTGACTGGTGCTGATGTCTTGCCATTTGTAGAACACCTGCTAAATATTTTTTTCTTTTCATTCTTACATACTTTGGGGTTAGGTGATGAAAATGGAACAGAAGAGAGGATGTTGAACCTATTACTCTATACTGAGAACTAATTCTATCTAATTTGCTCAAATCAAACACTTCTTATGTCAAACCTTATTCATTTTAGTAAATGTTAATGATAAATTTATATTCTACAAGATAGAATTGCTATTTTTAGATCTGAGAAAAACTAAAATTGGACGCAAGGAATGGACATTACCTATTTTTATTATCTAAGATATGATTTTAGAGAGAATTATAATTTCATATTATAAATTCCAACAGCATGACTTCTGTCATAGATTAAAAATGACTCTCATACTGTCCAAGACATTTTGTATTAACCTTGGTGTGTAAATTCCAAAGCCATTCCCAGAGAAGAGATGTTTTTAAAGAAAATTCCCATGAGAAAACAAAGCATCTGACTTTCAATAATATGAGAAAATGAAATGTTCACTCAAATGACCAATTTCTCTGAGTTAAATACTCACTACCCTCATCAGTGGTAAGAATCTTCTTTACATGTATGAGCTAAAGTTTTTAAAGAAAGCACATCCTTTGGAATTAATTCCTATACACAGATCATATTATGTATTAAACTGAATTTGAAGAACTTTGACCTCTTGGGGTTGAACAATTGGTCAAATAAGACCATAAAGATTTCCTGGAATTTGTTGGATGAGTGATGAGTGAATCCAAACTTATTCCCAGGAGCATTACGACTAAGTTTCTATTCCATCACATATTAAACAAAAATCTCTGAAAGCCCTTTGTAATCTGGAAAGTTTAGAAAGGTCTTAAGCATGTGAGGTGTTTTCTGAACATTCTGACATCCTAGTTTGAAGGATTAATGACTCCCTCCTAATTCCCAGAAGATTCTGTTGCAAAGCTGGCCTCGGATTTATCCCAGAAAGAAATAAGAACAATCTGCTCACTAGATCTTTTGACACTTTTTCTTTTGTTATTTTTTGGACACTATCTAAAGAATCTTGATTCATTAGTAACAAATATCAGGTGTGTCCATCATTTTCATGAACAGGATGCCCGGTGAAGTTACACAGGTTTCAGGTACTTCTCAATTCAAAATATGTTTGCTGATATTTGGTAATAATAGATTTCCACTATGTAACAGATCCATAATCATTTAGTATGGGGGACTGTTTAAAATATGTGGAATAAAACAACTATCTCCAGAGTAATGGAGTGCCCATTTATAAAACAAAGGAAGGCAGCTTAGCCTTTCCATAAGAAGTTTAACTTCTTTTGAAGCAAGAAACTGTGAAGTTACCAAGGCCAATGGCAGGCCCATATTTACTTAAGAGATCTTTTCTGCAAAAAAGTAATTAGAAATGATATCGGGGTAAGTAGATTAATTACTAACTAGATTAATAGTCTATACATTTTACTATCAGTACTTTTATGAATTTCTCAGAAATGTGAAACTTTTAATAATCTATAATCTCAAGATTTGGAAAACAGATCAACTTTTTAAAAAAAAATTTTAAAAGACTCAAACACTGTCCAGAATCAAAGTCCATAGAACAATGACAGTCAAAAAGTCTTCAAGGTAATTTTTAAATTTTTCTGCAAAACATCCTAACAATGACGTCCAACTATTTAATCCAGCAGTTAAATACTAAAATGCTCGCTAACATTCATGACTCAATATGAAGAAACCCACTCAGCAGAAGTCCAAGAAGATGTTCTAATGCCTAATACTAATGACAATGCACAAATGGTAATTAAAAGTGAAAAAAAGTCTATTCTAGCAATTAGAAATCACATATTGTCCTTCTACTGCTGTAACAGAATATGCTATTAGGCAACAAAATGTACAGAGTACGACTGTGTGGCTTTACAGAAATATATTATTTAAGATTAAAAAGTAGAAGGAACTAATTAAACTAACAATCAGGTAATTAATTGCTTAGTATCTACAAAGATGAGTATCCACAAAAATGTGAGAAGCACATTAAACTGTCCTGGCCTTGCTCTTCAGGAGTTTACACTCTGGGCAGTTCAGGTTAATTTGGATTTTGCATCTGCAATTAACAAATTCTATTGTCTTCTACACAAAAATTTACTGTAACCCTAGCAAAGCTTAAACTTCAGGATCTTTCATGTGCATGGGTTTCTTTTAAGGCCCTCAAAGGGGCCCTAGCAGTGTATTTACGTGGTGATATGTTTTTGATCATTTAACTGCAACCAGGTGAAACTCCTGTTTCTTTCCACAAGGAGCTTTTCTCCATCATGCTTTTCCTCATGTTGGATAGTGCTGAAGTGACCATGGGCACTCAGCGGATCTGGCTAAGGGTATTTTCAGTTGGCGATTCCTTTAGTTTTGACGTGGGATATATCCGTGCAGTTTGAAGTCATTCTCCAGTATGATTAAATAATCTTTAACCACATCAGTGTACACATGATGTTCGGGAACTATCCTACTACGTCAACTCATCCAGCATCAAGTCACAATGATGCAATACATAAAAGTCATGATTCAAAAATGTCCTGTGGCATCTGGCACTGGAAATGTTGGGTAATAAAGGAGAAAAAATTATTCAGTTTACCCGTGACCAGATGAATATCTTAGATGAATTCATACATAATCAAATCTAATAAAATGGCAATGTGGTTTTAAATTGTTCCAATATTTTAAATGTATTATCTAAACAACATACATTATATGTTTATAAAGTACATTGTGTGTTAATATTTGTAGCTAACATTTACACTATACCAGACATAGTTCTAACCACTTTACGTTTGCTTGCTTCTCAAATTAAACTGAGGAGGTAATGTTATCAACCCATTTTACAAAAGGAGAAACTGAGTGAAAAATCACACATTTTTCTAATACAAAATAAAACTAAATGTGAACACAGCTTCCTTACTCTTATTCATTTACTAGCAACATTTGCTTTTCTCTTTTTCTTTCCACTCTTTGCTACCACAGCACTTCTCACCTCCTGAAATAACAAACGGGTAATAAATATAAGTGATGATTTCAGTTTAGTGTTCTAACAGTCAAAATGAAGCTATTTTTAAAATTTGATCACCTAGAATTTAGACTAATATAGAAAACTTCTTTATCATCTTCCTTTCCTAGAAGGTACAATTCTTTTAGCCTTCCAAAGGATTTGACTTTATACTGAGATTTTAGTTTCAACTCCGTAATTTACATGGACCCAATCTCCTACTGCCACATAGAAATAACAACCCAGGTCCCTGGAATATTAAGACGGCACACCACTATCCATGGGCAGAGCACTTGGAGCATTCCACGTAGACCATCAGAACTTCATTTTCTGACTCCTAAGTATTTCTCTAACTTATTTTGAGCTCTTCTATCTATTTTGAGGAATACTGTGTCTCTAGCATTTTTGTATTTTAGCAGGGCTTTCAGGGTTTTTAAATTTCGAAACTTATAAGAAACTCCCTTCTCATTTGTTTCCCTTTTTTCTATCATCCACTGAGTCCCTGCAAACACGTGACTACCTCTTTATATTTGTTCAGAGCATTTCTCATGTCTTATTCACTTTTTCTCAGGTCATAACATCTTTTTTCTTGCCTGGAGAAGGACAGAATGGTTGGTGGGATACATGAATTTAGGGAGAGAAGAATAAAAACATGTTGATTTTAAAATGTTAACATTTTATTCCCTGTAACAGGGACTGAGTAGATCTTCCAGTTGTGTTTCCTTTTCCAGGGCAGTCAGGAAAATGGTATTTCCCAACCATTCTTTCCATTAGGCTGAAGCCATCTGAGTTGATTTCACTTAACGGGGTGTGAAAGGAGAAGGATGCTGCACTTTCAGGTCTGGCCCTAAAACCTCCACTGATATCTTCCATACACTCTCTCTCCTTTTTCTCAAATACTAGAGCCAGTATTCTCTATGGAAGGAGCTTGGATCCCTGAGTTACTGACCAAGAGCAGCCAACACAGGAGCTGCTTGACTGATAGGGTTTGGCTCTGTGTACTCACCCAAATCTCATGTTAAAATGTAGTCTCCAGTGTGAGAAGTGGAGCCTGGTGAAAGGTGATTGGATCATGGGGGTGGTTTCTCACAAGTTAGCACCACCCCTAGTGCTGTCTCAAGATAGAATTCTTATGAGATCCGGTTTTTTAAATGTGTGTAGCACTTCCCCCTTCACTCTCTTTTTCTTCTGCTCCTGCCATGTAGGAAATGCCGGCTTTCCCTTCACCTTCCACCATGACTGTAAGTTTCCTGAGGCCTCCCCAGCCATACTTCCTGTATAGCCTGTGAAATCATGTGCCAATTAATCTCTTTTCCTTATAACTACTCAGTCTTAGGTAGTTCTTTACAGCAATGTGAGAACGGACTAATACGCTGACCCATCCTACAACTGGGTGTCAGTGAGGAATTAACTCTTATTGTGCTTAGCCATCAAGTTTCAAAAGTTTCTGGCATTAATTATCCAGACAAATATATTCCTACTGCAGTTATTTGAAACATGTACTTAGTTTTAAACTGAGATGCTCAAGTATGTGGTAAATGAAATAAGTGACCCCATCTGGAGTCATATTTGTTAATTTTACTTAAAAATGCATATGAAGAATCCATTTGTAAGTTTATGTATCAATTTTTATAATTATCTATTGAATATGTATTCCAAGTCAGACATCAAAATTTCAAGTGCCCTTAACTTTTCCACATTATCCATTTATTTTGCCTTAAATATTGATTACAACATTTCTACCAGCTGTATATTTGTACAGTGGCGATCCCAAATATGTTCACTGATTTAAAATAAAATTGATGACTTCTTGGAATCTGAAGTAAGTGACAAAAATCTTGAGTTGATGTCAGAGAAAGCAGCAAAGTAAATCCTCTCCCATTCCCAGCACCAAGCTGGATTTCAAGCTGGCCAAGATATACAGATGTGTGAATAACTCTCTGTCTATTCTCTAGAGAAGAAAGAATATAAATGCTGTCAAATGCATACAGATAAATTCTTTATCCAACTAACGTTTCTAACTAATGTTTATTGTCTGTGAATGTGTGTCTATATATGTATTTTTAACAAAAAGCAAAATGTTTAAAACTGAACTTAATAGCATTTTCATATATGACAATAACTCAAATTGACTAGCTCTAGAAAAACCTATTCCTGTATAAGCAAGAGTTTGAATTCAAAATGAAAACTACAAATTTATTTTGTTTTACTCATGTATCGCTATAACATGGTAATCGTTTGAAAGCTGTGTAACATTTTGAAATTGATGGCAGCCACATTTTATTTCTTTGGAAAGCTATCTCATATTGTTTAATAACATTAGAGAATTTTCCAGTGGGGAGAGGCTTCCAAAATTTTCACTTTGACAATGGGGAAACAACAATGAGATACCGTCTCACACCACTCAGAATGATTATTATCAAATCAAAAAATAATAGATACTGATGAGGTTGACGAAAAAAGGGAATGCTTATACACTGCTGGTGGGACTGTAAATTAATTCAGCCATTCTGGAAAGCAGTGTGGCAATTCCTCAACTTAAAACAGAATTACCGTTAGATCCGGGAATTCCATTACTGAGTATATATCCAGCGTATAAATCATTCTACAACAAAAATACAAGCACGTGGAAGTTTATTGCAGCACTATTCACAATAGCAAAGACATAGAATCAACCTAAATGCCCATCAGTAGAAAACTAGGTAAAGAAAATGTGGTTCATATCCACCCATAGAATACCACGCAGACATAAAAAAGAATGAGATTATGCCCTTTGCGACAACGTGGATGGAGCTAGAGGTCATTATCCTAAGCAAACTAACGCAAGAACAGAAAAGTCAAATAACACATGTTCTCACCTACAAGTGAGAGCTAAGCAGTGAGAACACATGGACACAAAGAGGGGATCAGATGCTGGGGCCTACTTATGGGAGGACAGGGAGAGGAGGGAGCCGATCAAAGAAAATACCTATTGGATACTATGCTTATTACCTGGGAGGTGAAATAACCTGAACACCAAACCTTCGTGAAACACAGTTTACCTATTTAACAAACCTGCACATGTACCCTTGAACCTAAAATAAAAGATTTTTTAAAAAAGAATGGAGAAATAAAGGCAAAGCTTAATTATCTTGCTCCAAGTCTTAGAGACAGCTGCTGGTGTCAGATACGCCTATAAAATCCCATGTCTTGCCTCCCATTTTCCTTATGTCTCATTAGAGAGATCCTCCTATTCCAAAATAAATCTCAAAAGTTTAAAAATCATTTTAAGTTCTACTTTTTAAAATTTTCATATAATCTTAGTATTTGAGAGCAACTTTCCATATCACAATGTCATATAATTTTTTACTTTTGTGATTTTCTAAATAAAATTAGCAACTAAAAATTTCCTCAAATGTATGCCTATAGAAAACTATGAGTATTATTTCTTAATGGAATCCCAGGATAATAAAATCTTTAATTTCAATAAAGGAATTTTCAGTTGTTCTTAATATTTTTATAGCAAACGTGTCATACTTTAGTATTAAGATGAAATTTGAATTTCCAAATGCAACGAGAAACAAGCAGACTTTTGTAAGCTAATTCATGTGGAAGTTCTTTTAGATAAGAAAGTCTCAAGTTTTAAAACATATTTTAAAATTTTAATTGACAAATAATTATGTATATTTATGGGTTACAGTGTAGCATTTCAATCTATGTATCATTACACAAAGATTCAATCAAGCTAATTGACATATTCATCACTTCACCAATTTATCATTTTTTAATGGTAAGAATGTTAAAAATCTGTTTCAGCAATTTTGAAATATGCAATGTGTTACAAACTGTAGTCACTATGCAGTGCAATATGCCACTAAAACTTACTCCTCAGTAGTCTAACTTAATCGTTGCACCCTATTATCAACATTTTCTCTTTCCCATCCCTCATCCTTTCCCCCAGCCTCTAGTAACGACCTTTCTACTCTTTGTTTCCATGTGATCAACTTTTTTAGATTCCACATACCAGTGAGATCATACAGTGTTCATCTTTCTATGCCTAGTTTATTTTGCTTAGCATAATGTCTTCCAGTTCCATCCATGTCTGAGATGACAACATTTCTCTCTTTTTTAAGGTTGCATAGTATTTCATTGTGTATTTATATTAGATTTTATTTATTCATTCAACCATTGATGGACATTTAGGTTGCTTTCATATCTGGGATATTGTGAATAAAGCTAAAATGAACATGGGAATGCAGATATCTCTTCAAAATACTAATTTAAAATCTTTTTAATAAACAGCCATGCATCACTTAACAATGGTGATATGTTCTGAGAAATATTTTGTTAGGCAATTTCACCATTGTGCAAATACCATAGACTGTACTAACACAAACCTAGATGGCATAGCCTACTACACACCTAGACTATATAGTATATCCTGTGGTCCTGGAGGCTACAAACCTTTACAGCAGTTACTGTATTGAATACTGTAGGCAATTGTAAGACAAAGTTAAGTGTTGCATTTCTAAACATATGTAAACATAGGAAAAATACAGTAAAAATATGGTATTATAATCTTAGGAGACCACCATTGTATATGTAGTCCACTGTTAACCAGACATTGTTGTGGGGTGCATTACTGTATACCCAGGAGTAGGATTGCTGGATCATATGGTAATTCTATTTATAGTTTTTTGAAACCCTCAAAGATAACTCACACTCAGAAGCTATTAAATTGTTGGCCAGGCGTGGTGACTCACGCCTGTAATCCCAGCATTTTGGGAGGCCAACATGGATGGATCACGAGGTCAGGAGATCAAGATCATCCTGGCCAACATGGTGAAACCCCGTCTCTACTAAAATACAAAAAATTTAGCTGGGCATGGTGGCGCACACCTGTAGTCCCAGCTCCTCAGGAGGCTGAGGCAGGGGAATTCCTTAAATCTGGGCAGCGAAGGATGCCATGAGCTGTGCCACTGCACTTCAGCCTGGGCAGCAGAACAGCAAGACTCTGTCTCAAAAAAAAGAAAAAAAAAAAAAAAGAAAGGAAGCAGTTTGTCATCCGACTATAATTTTTTTCTACAGTTTAACAAACCACAAATTGTTCAGCTGCAGAATAGATAATTTAAGCTATTTTAGTATTAAATCTACATATGTTTAAATTGCATTCTTGTTTCTGTTGGTGAGGCTAGCTAAGCAATGAAAAATACCTTCAGTGTTAAAGAAAAAAAAATATTTCTGGGTTTAAGCTTATTTCATAGGTTAAACTAATTTGCAATTTTAAATGTTAGTAGGTTAATATATCAATCGAAAAATTTTTATTAGGTAGGATTCGCAACATTTGTTTCCTGTCTCTTAGGACCCACTATCCTTTGTTGCCTGATGTCCAGTATCTTGAAAACATTTGTTTCATAAATTTTGTCGTATTTTTCTTTTTCTTTCTATTGTTTCAGGAGGGGAGGTAGTTTCAGCTTCTAATACTACTTCCAGGCTGGAAGCTGCTGTATTTAAACACATTTTAACAAAAAAGGATTCATGAAAAGTTTTTGAAAGAGGGAAAGCCTTGAGATGAAATCATACATGGTGACTTGCTAGTCATTGTGAAGTAGCACAGAAAATAACAATTAAAATTTAACAGACTTATTATTTAACCCAGGCACAAGGAGGCTGACTTAGCTTACTTAGAAAATACGTGGAAATTGATTATTTTACTTATCAGTAATCTTAGGGTAATTTTTGCTGCAGACACAAAGCAATCACTCAAAAATTTATTTATTGCTCCATCATAGGACCCAGGACGATGAAGCAGCCTCTCTGTGGAATATATCTAGTTTGATGGCAGAGATAAATCATAAAGTGCTGAAACTACAAAATGTGTTACAGCTTCTGCTTAAACAGGGGACAAATCATGTTCACCCATCTTTTATTGACCAGAACTCATGACATACTTATCATCATCTAGGGAGGGCTGTGCAAGAAGAGGTCCATATGTAAGGTTTCTGAATATTGAGAACAATAATAAAATCTACCATGCTCAGTAAAAATTAAACTAGTGATTCTTACCCTCTTTTGAATTCTTAGGGAGGTTTGGACTCGCTTTTCAGAAAGTCCAAATATATAAATATATAATAAACATAAATATTTCTCATATGATATCCTGGGCTTTGTGAAACCCCTGTAATCTTCCCAAGGACCAAAGGCAACTGGCTGTAGGTTAAGAACTCCTGATTAAATAGCTTTGATGTTTTATAGCTTCGGGCCTGGAGAAATGTTAGACAGGTATTATAATTTTGGAAAAAATTGAAAGGTGGTATTTTGAGAAAGCCAGAAGATACTCTAATCCTGCTGACTATAAATTATAATCTGTTTGTATATACATCAAAATATTCCATGGACTAAATATAAAGGAATGGATTAAACATTTGTAATACATAACATTAAAAAGTTATTTAATCTAACATTATTTATACTTCATTTGCAGAAATATTCATTGAGCCATCTTAACAAAAAATGTTCTTTCGACTAAATCAAGTTGCTAAACTTCATTTGAACTTTTAAGTCAGTCACTTGATTGAGCCTGTGAGAATAACAGAACACCTGTGCGCCAAGCAATGTTACTTCTGCTTCTTGTAAGAAATCTTGCCAAATCTGTCATACTGTGAAACTACATATGCTCCATTAAAAGAGAAGGCTGTGGTAACATTGAAATCAGAAATAAAAGATGTATTATTTCATTTCTGTTCTGATGACTGGAAAAGAAAACAAATCAAGAACAAGAAGCACCAAAGAGGCTAAGGAGTAAATTGTTTTTGTTTAGGACACGATTTTATTAATCCCATTTTGATCTGTATTTGTTATTTATACTGATAATCATCATAAAGCATATGAAAACAGGTGGGAAAATATTTACTGGCATAAGAGAAAATATTATTTTATGATTTTTAAATATTTAATTAGAATTTAGATAGCTTGAAATTAAAAATGTATATTTAATAACTAAAAATATAATACATGAATTTTCTTAGACCTTTTCAGGACAAGGCAGAAAGCAAATAAATTAATAAAACATGATGCCATAATTGAATGGACATTGCAATAATCAGGTTCCCAAAATTCAAAATAGAATAATTCTAGAAGCATTTATTTATAAATATGGAGGAAGGGATCAATACCCTGACCTTACTCTCCAGCCTCCATCTGATCTACTGGGGCTTCTCATTAGTAAAATCCACCTTGAAGAAGCCAGAAGTCAAAGAAACCATTTGATGTAAGAACTGGATCTGGAAGGACAAATGGGAGGTATTCAGCCCAAATTAATAAATGTGGAATTAGATGATTTTGAGAAAATTAACAAATATGATCATATGAGTGTATCATACTCTAGATATATATCTTTTAATTTTAAAATAGGATTAAATCCTATTTCATCATTATTTTCCCCTACTACTTCAGTGAATAGAAAGGATGAGTGAAGGGAGGGAGCAGCTCCTCAGAGACGCACAGTCTTAATGGTCTATAAAGTCCTTGCAGCAGGATGACACAATTTATGTGTGTCTTTCGATCCTAAACCTACCATGTATTTACCACACAATAAATATGTATTGAATCAATTGAATGGATAACTGAACAAATTATATTTAAATGGGATGGGATGAATGTAAATAAATCTTAACAGCAAAAATGAAAATCAATATAACACAGATTGTGAACCCTAAATGTAACTTCTTTGGTGGTTTCTTATAAATTTATGGGATAGAGAAATACTTTAATTCTTTAGCACCTTGCCCTAGGTTTCAAAATTATTATCCCTTTAAATAATCTCCTACAATTTTCTACATGTCTAAATATACAACGGGCCCTATGTTTTCAATTTGTGTTATGGTAAGAAGGTTCTCAAAATATATCATTACCAATTCCTCCAGTTTTCTTTGGGTTTCATATTGTAACATATGAATTCTAAATGAAAACAGGATGATTTGATGGAATGAATGAGTACTCACTTAGGCCACCCAGAGAAATAAATCTCAACACTTTCATGAGAGCCATGGGAGCCTTGTTCTCTTGGACACAACTTGGCTCACCCAGAGAGCAATCATCTTTAAATAACATAAGTAGAAGTCAAGATCCCTTAGAGACCTAAAACGTGTAGCTAAACCCATTTGTAAGTAAGTTTTCACTTGACTGAAAACACTACTCCATATGTAATTCACACTCTGCAAGCATGTATCCTCAGTCTAATTATGAAGTCATTCTTCTCTGTCCTTTCCTTTTCCTGCCCTCTTTTCTTCTATTTCAGACACCTATAAAATATTGTCAAGTAACATAGTCACTTATATGGAAAAGCAAGGAAGGCCATGAGTGTAAGCAAAATTTGCCAACTCTAATGACTTTATCATGGAACCTGAGAATTTCTTGTTTCTGTGGGTTTTTTTTGTTCTTATTATTGCTATTGTTATTCAAAGTTTATGTATTCTACCTTAAGCCTAGGTATGACAAAAGTATCACATATAAGGTGCATGGTAGAGGGAGAAATCAAAGAAAGGGAAAGAGTGCAAGAGAAAAGAAAGAAGAAAGAGGGAGGGGGAAATGAACAAAATTTTCTTTGACTTATTCATTCATAATTCTTGGATCAGATTTTTTTTATATCAAAGTAACAAAAAAATGGAGAAAATGTGCAAGGGAACTAATACATCTCATCCCAAATCTTTCAGAATCTTAAACAGATCATGGTCGTAGTTTGACAAACTCTAAGAAGGAAAAGGAGCTTTTATAATGCAGGCATTTCTTACTAATCTAGGTGAACTCTAAAGCAGAAACAAATACTTAGGGGGAAATATGTAAACGCCACAGGAAAGAAAGACCATGGACTTTGGAGTCAGATTACCTAAGTTTGAGTTGTAGCTGTGACTTCAAAGGGGTCTTTTGACAAAGAAACAGGATTCTGATCAGTTTCACAATTCAATATCTGTAAGATGAGCTAAAAGCAATGACTAAATAGAAGCTTTTCTTGGAACTGAGAGAATTTCTTCTGGGTTTCTCAGTAAGAAGACATTAGGTGATACAGGAAAAACAAAACAAACAAAATATTGGTATGTGTGACCTGTAAGAATACTGCCAACACTTCCACAGTGTTCCAAATATTTTGAGGGCTAGTTGAGTTACTTCATTAAATCAAAACATTCACCTTTAGATGGTGGCCTTCAACTATCAACCAAAGTCATTAACAATCTTATAAAGCAATTCAATGCAGTTTATTACCAAAGGGTATATTTTGAAGACTAGTTTACCTAAGAGGTTACAATATGAAATCATATTGTTTAAAGCTAGACATTCTTTGGGTGATTGAAGTTTTAATGGTAGGAATTCAATTACATCACTTCACTTTAAAACTTAAAAAAAATGTTTTCAAGCATACACATGTCCTAGGATATAAGAGAAGCTAATATGGGTTGAGCATAGTGGAAAATTGAGGAAAACACAAGATGAAAATGTCAAAGTAGGAAAAGTGTAAGATAACACATACCCTGCTTAACCATGATAAGAAATTTTATTTTAATCTCAGAGCAACATAAAACAGTTGAAAGGTTTTAAATAGAGGAATATGTTTCTATATTCAATTTGTGTTAAAATCTTATAGGCTAGACTACAATTTTACAAGGGCAAGGGAAGGAATCTAGTCTATTTATCTATTTGATCCTTAGGCATCTAACATAATGCCTGATATATGGTACTTGTCTAGCTAATTTATAAAGGCCTTTATGTTTGATTAACAGAGCTTATGGGGAATGTGGCAGTTATCACTCTTCAATGATCCCTGACTCCTGGTATTCATACTGCTGTATAATCTTCTCTCTTGGAGTGTAGACAAAAACTATGATTTGTTATAACCAAGAAAGCATGTCAAATATGATAAAATATCATTTCCTTGATTAGTTTAAATAATATTGTATCATCTTCCTAGCTGACTTTCTCTGTCACCTTCTTGACTTGTATGCTTTCATGAAGCAAGCGCAATGTTGGAGAGATCCGTGTGATAAAATATAGCCAACAGCCATCTAGGAAATGAAACCCTCCATCTATCAACTCTTAAAAAACTGAATTCTGGCCAATTTCTCCACTTGGAAGTAGATCTTTTCCCAGTAGAGCCTTCAGATGAGACCCTAGCCCTGGTCAAAACCTAGATTGCATCACAAAAGACCCTGAAGCAGAAGACCAGTGAAGTCATGTCCAGACTCTCGACCTAACAAAAGTGTACTATAATAAATGTATGTTGTTTTAAGCCACTACTTTTGTACTAATATGTTACATAGCAATAGATAACTACTATGAAGGGGGTGAAGCTCAGTTCATAGGAACTCATTCTTCCTTGGCAATCTCTTTAACATATAGATGTGGGTGTTCTGAATCAGACACCCTGACCATATTATAACTTAATTCATAGGTAGTCTTCTGACCTGAACTGGGCCATTCAGAACCTGTCTTCCAAGAATTTCATGCTTGGAAGAAAGAGTCAATGGGGTAGAGGTATGTCACATCACTAGGGTCACTCCAGAAAAAAAGGCTGAAGAACTTCTATTTATGAGTATAATTTAGAAAATAACATTCTGCCATTGGCAATGTAGGTGGATTTCAAAAAGTCTACAGATTTAAACAAAAGAAAAAGAAAAACCTAGAATCTATCCATAAAACCTTTTCAATCATAATTCAGGTGCAGAAATGTATGGTCCCATAATCAAATTTCTCTAACTCAAGGAAGATGCCAGTTCTGGCTGAGCACAGTGATTCATGCCTGTAATCCTAGAACTTTTATGACTGTACAAAGCACTCACAATAAGAAAAAAGAAAGAAAAACAAGAAAATACCATTGTTTGTGGTGCTGCCACTTGATTCTTCCCCAGAAGAGGGCAGCACTAAGGAACAGGAATGGAAGATGGACACAGTAAGCCTTTTAAGCTCCTGGAGAGCCAGTTACGTGAATATTGTAATTAAGCCAAGTCAAAAGAGATATTGGATCCAAGAAAAACTCAGATACAACATTTAGAAATCTACTTGTTGATATAATACAGGGGGATAAACCTGGATTATAACTGACTGTGACTTTTCATTAATCTTAAATCATCTATCAACAGTTACTAATACGCAAAAATCACCAACAATCTAATAGGGAACCTGAAAGTTTCCTTTCTAGTTAAAAGAAGCAATATTTTGGGTTCATAGTTAGACACTAAATGACACTCAAAACTTCAATGTCTATCCAGGGCGCCAGGAGGCAGCAGCTACCCTGAGTAGAGAGACGGTAATCCAATTAGCATGGCATTCTTTGCTGAATGGTGAGAGCATGGAAATTTGAATAGCCACTTTCCTTCTCTTAAATGTGTATTCATTATCACAAGAAATGGAGAAACTGACTTGTAAAGTTGGAATGAGATGAAAGATTGGTTTTCTGTGTGGTCTTTCTTCTTGGAGTTTAATTCAAACTATTTACAAAGTCTACCGAAAGCATAACAAAGAACAATGGCAGAACTCTGAATTATTTCAGCCCCTTCTTTTTTTATCCCTCAAATTGTACACAGACATAACCATCAAGGTCTAAATTTCCCCCTTTATTTTGGAGAGAATGTCTTGCTGAAAGTCTCGTGTGTAAATTTATGGTATAATTTGGCCCAATCTCTTGTCTTACGGGCATTCAGTTTTGTTTGTCATATTTTTCTGGCTCAGCAGCCATTACTTCAACGGTTGTTTGTTAATGTATCTGTTAGCATATTCTGAAAAAAAAACAAAATTATACAAATAATTTTGAAAATAGGAGAAATAATTTCATTTTTAATGAAATAATTGTGCTTTCTAAATACCACAATAATTGGCTATCTAAATACCACAGAAGTTGTTACATTTACATAAAATACAGAGTCTAGATGGAAAGAAAATATCTAAATTATTTGTGTAATAGTGAAAATTACAACACAATAAATATTAAAACACTGAACAGGAATTCAAGAGACAAATATCTAAACTAGTGTTAACAAATAGCTTCAACTCAAGTATGAATTCCAAATAACAGGGCCTATCTAGAACACTTTGTTGAGAATGAGTTATGGGCCACATCTGTGTTCAGCAAGAAAAATACTGATTAGCAATTGTTGCCATGGAGAGGTACGGAAAGCAGTGTGCACTGGGTAGAGGACGAAGTGGTGAATGTGTGGCATCCCGGTCCTAGCAACATTGCCCACAACTAACCAACTGGGTGATTTTTTTTTCCAAGTCCTTTTTTTCAGCTTTGTTATTTATAAAACAATAGGGTTGGACTTTATCATATCTAAGATTGTTTTCAGTTCTATAATTTTAAATGTGTGCAAATTACACTCATGCATGTTAAGAATAAGCCCTTAAGACTTGATAACATACATACAATGTAATATATAACTCATCTTGGCAGTTTTTTCAGAAAAATTGAATGAAAATAATTCAGGCTTAATTGTCATAAAATCTGATTCAAAAGCTTGGTAAGAATTGTGTTTACTGGATAACGTTACAATTATATGCCACACATGGTTTTACTAAAACAAAATCAAAATGTCAAAGTGTTTCAAGAAGAAATCATTGTTTCTTGTTTTCACACCAATAGCTAAAATAATTCCATAAAGAAGTCTCATAACATTAACATAGAACATCAAACACAGTTATGAGATCTAAGAAGACTATCTATTCCCTTCACTATTAAGGATTATACCACATGTATTAATTTGAAGGCACTAAATAAATCATTTTTAAAAATCCAAACCTATCAATTTTTTGTTTATGTCCAATCTTACAAAGGAGAAAAATGATGTAATCTATTAGAAGGGATAGCAATATACAATAGGAAAGAAACACTATAGTGATTATAGCAAGGCAAGGCATCTTAATGTAAAGTGTTTTAAACCAAAACTGTGTTACATTAAACTAAATTTGGTCTGAGGATGCCTCTGTAGTTGCAGTTTTTACAGAAGGAATTGCAACTTTAGTATATAAACTAACCAAAAGCCTACTTTAGGAGTTTATTTTTGTAACAAATAGCTGAGTCTCAGCCAATCAAGGAGCCAAACTTTAGTCAATCACAGGTTTCCTACTGATTGGATCATATTCAAACAAGGCAAATGCCTAGCTGTAACCAATCAAGCTGTAACCAGTCAACCTGTTGCTGTACCTCCCTTCTGTTCTCCATCTATAAAAGCTGCCAGACCACATTGCTGAGCTCTCTGAGCCTCTTCTAGTTCCAAGGGCTGCAGATTCTTGAACTGTTCTTTGCTCAATTAAACACTGTTACTTTTAATTCATCTGAAGTTTTCTTTTTGATTTGTTTTTAACACCTGAATTCATGGTATCTAGTGATCTGAGTTCACCCAAAACTAAAATTATGACTCTAACTAAAGTCCCAAACCTACTCTAAAGTACTGCTCATTGAATGACAGGGGAATGCCTCTGTCACTTAGACCTCCTTTTATTTGGTAATTTTATAGCTGAAAAGAGAATATGTAAAAAAAAAAAATATATATATATATATGTATATTTATTTTCTACCTAACAATTGTTTTATTCTAAAATGATTAAAAATATTTAAAAACAAAAAACACTCAGAGAAAATTTGTGCTGAATATACAAGCTAATTAATAGAGCAGCTGAAATTCTTCTTTAGAAAACCAGGGCTAAAAAATTAAGTACGAATAGGAATCAGTATTTGTTAGTTGAAGGGAAAAATTTAGAAATACTGCTGCCAAGGTAAACTTTTCTAAATTTGGGGAAGATCATCACAAGTTCTAACACATACAAAGAAAATCATTTGTTTCTTCTCTTTATTCTTTGTTATGAGAAGACAACTGAGAATGTACAATTGAAAGGGGAGTTTAAAACTAAGCCAAATAGAGCAGAGAAAGATCTGTGCAGCAAACAACTGAGTTTCCTCAGATGCAGTGTTGATAAACAGTGGCAAGAGATGGAGTGAGGAGAGCTGTGAAAGTTCTTAGTTCTTTTCCTCTGAAGTCTTTTTTTTTCCCAAACTTTTTCTTTTTTCTTTTTTTTTTAATTGCATTTTAGGTTTTGGGGTACATGTGAAGAACATGCAAGATTGTTGCATAGGTATACACATGGCAGTGTGATTTGCTGCCTTCTTCCCCATCACCTATATCTGGCTTTTCTCCCCATGCTATCTCTCCCTAACTCCCCACCCCCTGCTGTCCCTCCCCTATTTCTCCCCCGACAAACCCCAGTGTATGATGCGCCCCTCCCTGTGTCCATGTGTTCTCATTGTTCAACACCCACCTATGAGTGAGAACATGCGGTGTTTGATTTTCTGTTCTTGACGTCAGTTTGCTGAGAATTATGGTTTCCAGGTTCATCTATGTCCCTACAAAGGACACGAACTCATCGTTTCTTATGGCTGCATAGTATTCCATGGTGTATGAAGTCTTAAGTAGGTTGTTACTCACATGAAGTCCTTGAGTCCACTATGAGGTAGATAGACAAGGTATTTTCTCTACAGTTATTCTGACTCTAAGATACAGAATTTAACCTCTGAAGTAAAATTAAAGGGTGACTGATATTATTAGATTTGTGAGCAGAGAAGATTGTACTCAGATTTTTCATCTTATTAAATAATTTTGAATACAGCTTTCATAAAGTCCCTCTGGAAGAAACTGCTGGTTTTTTATCAAAATCCACTTTCCTTTGCCTCCACAACAAAATGATATCACTGGGCACATGTCTAGCTGGGAAGACATTTCCCAGCCTCTTTTGCAGCCCAATCTGGCCATGTACATGAAGTTCTCTCCACTGCAATGTAAATGGAGATGATGTGAGCCATTTCCTTGCCTTTGTTTTAACACTAGTATTTATTACTTTTTCTCCCTTCCTGTGTATGGGAACACACGTACATGTTACCCAGTTCTTAGCATACGGATGAGGACAATGTCTTGGGGGAAGACGGAGTAATAAGGTAAAAGAGACCTGGGTCCCTGAATCACTGTGTGGATCTGAGATTTCTCAACAATTTGGTTTGTCTAAGGATTGTTATGTGGGCAAAGAAAAAAATAATTTTTTCTTTAAGTCAGAATATTTGAGAGATTCTTTGTTGTAGTAGCTTTTATACTAAAAGATTTTCTATTTTTTAATTTATTATAAAGTGTGTCTGTGTGTGTGTGTGTGTGTGTGTGTGTGTGTAAGTCAGATGTATAGACATGAATGAAAAAACAGTGACTATCCCTGTACCCTTCACTCTTATAATAAAACATTACCAACATGGCTATGTCTTTTGCATACTCTTAATTAGTCCAGATTTTTCCTTCCCCCAACCTCCAAAGTTACCATCAGGTAATCTTGAATTTGATGTTTATTATTACCACACGTTTTCATAGTTTCACTAAATATGTATGCTTCCTTATACAAGGTGTAGCTGTATTTGCATGCTTTTTCCAGAGGTACTTTATGAAAGTTTCTTCCAGAGGGACTTTATGAAAGCTGTATTCAAAAATTATTTAATAAGACACAGAAAATTTAAGTAAAATCTTCTGTTTTATAATATTATTCAAATGTTATCTTTATCTGCTTGGAATCTTAGTTGCAAACACAAAAGAATCTACTTTAGCTACTTTAACTACAAAAGTAATTTATCATAGAATATTATGTAGTTCATAGACTCTCTCAGATTCTAAGAAAGTTAGAGTCTGAAACTACACAGTCCAATACATCACAAAATCTTATCTAATAAAAACACTTATGCTTCTCATCAGCAACCATGAAGCTATGGGATGTAGAGGAAATATTTTTGTTTCTGCACTGTCTGGGCTTTCTGAATAAATTTCCTGAAAACTCCGCATCTTAGGATAAGAGCCAGGGTTGGGAAATAAATTTACAGTGGAGTAGATGGTGAGAGAACTCCAGAGAGATTTAGCTGACTCTGGATAGTTTACATTTTAAGAGAAAATGAGCCCCAGGACCTTGGAGATATCCATAGCTTACAAAAAGCCAGGGAGATATGCAAGGCTTGTGCAGCCCTTGGAAAGATGTATGTGCATTCCAGAAGATGAGAGTAAGAACTCAGGATCCTTTGCACTCCATCTCTGGAGGGCAAAAGTTTTCCTCCCTTTTTGGAGGGAAGGGGAAAAACAGCTGTCTCTTTCTCCTGTATGTAAGAAGAGAATTCATTTTTCTCTGTCCATAACTGAGAAAGTATCTAGCTACTCATACACAAGATTTTTCCACCTGGCTTTCATCATATCACCCCAGAGGTAAGGACTGAGGTAAGGGATAATTACATGCTTATTTATTGTAAGGTAATAAGTAAAAAATCTCTCTCTGACCCAGAACACTTCAGGTGTGCATTCAGAATAAAATTAATAAAGATGAATAAAACAATCCCAGCAATGTCTGGGACCAGACGCTAGAAATTCTCACATTGCTTCTCCCTAAAAGCACTATACATCAGCTCTCTGCTAGCCAGATGCTTACATCAGATTACTGGGGAAACAGGCTCTGAGGTAGAGATTTCTGTGAAAGGAGTTTATCAGGAAACACTCTCAGGAACAACTCCTATAAGAGAGTGAAGGAAGTGACACTGGGTAGAGAGAAATCTGTACCAGAGCCGTAGTTAAGCCCTTAGGGAGCTTTGGACATTCAGAGTTATCCCCAATTTAGACCAAGAGGTTGGACCCCCAGAATTTAGCAGTCATTAGATACAAACTCTCTGGAGAGGGGACAGAGGCAGTTTCCTTTGGCTGCCCTTCCAGAACAAGGCTCAGAGACAGATTAAGTTGAGTGCTATCAGCAGCAACACTCATGGCAACTGCAAGGTGAGTGCCTTAATCTTGAAGAGGGAATCTTGGCACTCCCCTATGACATCAACCATATCTAATCACATCTTCCAAATGTGGCTACCTCCTCACATTGCTCACTTCTAAATCTAAGACCTACACGGATGTATCTCATGGAAGGACTTTCAGAAGTAGTATAGTCAGAAAGGGTTTATCTAAATCCACATGTGTATTCCAGTAAGAGCAAAGGGCTTCCCTGTCCGTGATGGAAAGTGTCCACCATACTAATATTTATCAATTGGCTGCCAATCCTTCCGAGTATGCAACTGTATTTTGACAGGGCAGGAAATGGGAAGTGGGGAGGGAGGTGATGTCAGCATTGGGCACTACCACTAAAAACCTACATGCTTAGCAGTGTCAGTAACCTGGTGAGCTCTCATGAAGAAACATCCATGTTGATCTGGAAAGCCTTCATATTACAAAAGATTTACAGTCATTTCAAACTATTGGTGAGAGTAGACACAGACATAAGAAAATAAGGTTTACTTATCTAAGTAAGACTTTCTTATCCTACTACAGAAAAAAAGTTATTGCAATCAGAATATTGCAAAGGGATCAGGACAATTATTGTTTAATAAATATTGGTATAAATTTCCATGTTCCCCTAAAAAAGAGAATAATTGCAGGTGAAAAATCTGATTGAATCTTATGTTAAGGTTTCTGGAAGCCCAAATGTTCCTCTTCCAGCCCAATCTCTAATATATTTAAACCTAGAGAATTTCTTCACACAGACTAATCTGGCTAAGTGCCAATGATCATACTACTCAAACCCGGTAGATTATATTAATCTTGATGCTATGCAGCATAAAATATGATACTAGATTACAGTATAGTTCAGTGATTCCATTATCAAGGATCCATTGGTCATCCCTGCCGTCTCTAGTTTTGGTGCCCTCCTGAAATCAGGGCTAAGAAACTGGAGCAATGATTGTATCTATTGACATTATTCCTGTTGGCCCTGCAGGTGTACCGCTGTCTCTGCTGGGTGGAAGCAACTCTTTCAGAACCAGTTACCAAAATGAGGGGTGGGGATGGGAGTGGTGAGAATACCAAGGGCTGTGTTAATTTGAGCTGGTAAAGAGACTGTATTAGTCTGTTCTCTTGTTGCTATAAATAAATGCCTGAGACTGGGTACTTTATAAAGAAAAGAGGTTTAATTGGCTCACAGTTCCACAGGCTGTACAGGAATCATGCCTGGGAAAGCTTCAGGGAGCTTTCACTCATGGTAGAAGGCAAAGCTGTAGCAGAGATCTTCACATGGCTAGAGTAGAAGGAAGGAGAGTTGGTGTAGAGATGCCACATACTTCTAAACAAACAGGTCTTGTGAGAACTCTATCATGAAACAGAACTAGAGGGATGGTACTGAACCCTTAGAAAGTACCTGTATGATTCAGTTACCTCCCACCAGGATCCACCTTCAATATTGGGAATTACAATTTTACATGAGATTTGGGCAGGAACACAGATCCAAACCATATCAGAGGCTACCTCTACAATGGAGTTACCATTTTACTAAGTACATTCATAACCCTTATTCTCCAAGGCCCAAGTAAAACAGGTGAGCTAAATGAACCTGCAATAAAGATGGCCGTATCTGCATGTTGCAGTTTTCAATAGTGGAATGAGTCTCTTATAGTTCCTTGGAGTTGTAGTACTTCTTACATTTTGGTAGGGAATTAGTATTGCAGAATCTACTCCTTGACTCTTCTTCCATAATAGTCTTCATTTCATTTTGGAAATGTGCTGAATATATCTAATCTAACAATAATTCTTTAATAGGAGATAAATAGTGCACAGCTAAGTTTCACACCTGATAGGCCCACTGTGACATGGTCTTGAGCCAAAAGTCCATTTATTTCAATTTATTAAACCTGGATATAGTTATGCTCATTTTTGTTTAATCTTCACAGCTAGAATTAGGCTCATATTAAATTAACTTGTCTGAAGTCACAAAGTTGGAAAACTAGGACAATAACTCAAGTTTCCTGATGCTTAGTTCTTTTCTCTTTCACTTTATCAAGCATTAGTGACAACTAATTATGATGACTTTTGACTCTAAAAAAGAATGGCCATTTACTTGTAATATGATGTAGTCTTAAGAACTAGGAAAGCCAAAATAAGATTACATCTTTTCCAAACAGAGCTCCAGGAAGGACACCATTTAGATGTCTTTATCCTCTTCCTTTGGGAAGAGTAATAAAAGTGGGAGGCCTCCTGATCTATAAATGATGTTCAGCCTGAAGATTTTTCTGACTAAAATTTCACACTTGATAATGAGTATCTCTGACTTTCATGATAAGATGTTGACTTGGTGATGCCAACTGCAATTGTGCCTCTCTAGTCTGACTGGCAGCCTCTATCTAGTGCAGGTTCCTACAGCACAACTGGGATTTAAACAAGCCCCATGCCAGAAACATTTACCCCAAAGGTTTCCCCACTGAGTGCAAAATAAGCTTCCATTTGAGAAGCTCTATTTCAGTTTCTGGCTAATGAATCTTTTAACAATAACAAAATGCTTTGTTTGCAAATAAATCATAAGATAGAAAGAACTACAGTGCAGAAAGACACATCATTTATGAGAAACATTATGCAGATCAGGAGTTGAAATAGGACAGAGATGACAGTTTAGAAAAATTATAAAGAACTTTAAATATCTTTTTTTAAAAACTTGAGCAACAGCAGTTTGCTAAGTTTGTATCTTTTATGAGAACAGAAAACTTAGCCAAATTTCAAGGGTGAAATACTCACCCAGGAAAATCTGGTAGAAGAGAAATGGAAAACTCATGTCTTTGAATAAGAAAACTGATGGCTATGAATATATTCAAAAGCAATCTATGCTGGTAAAGAGCTTTATCATTTTGTATGCATTTGGATATAGATATGATTCCGTATTTCAGTCCAGCTCCATTCTTCACTTTAAAAAGGAAAGAGCAAAGGAATAACAAACTGCTAGATTGGTTGGGACAAATTACTTCTCAATGAAGAAATTGTTGCCATGTGGCATCTCATTGCACTTTGGTGGCCCTTAACTCATGGCATAAGGAAACATGATGAGAAATAAATAAACATTTTATCCTGTAGTTGCTCCCCACTCCATTTCATGAGAACAATTCCTTCCTTTACAACAATTTACCCTTGAGTAGAAATTGTCAAAATGGCAAAAGGGATTAAAAATCAATTCAGAGACAAAAAGAGCTTGCTCTCCTACAAAAGCTGCACTTCTCCTTGCTGCCGTCATGTGAAGAAGGACATGTTTGCTTCCCCTTCCACCATGATTGTAAGTTTCCTGAGGCCTCCCCAGCCAGGCAGAACAGTGAGTTGTTTAAACTTCTTTCCATTATAAGTTACTGAGTCTCAGATATGTCTTTATTAGCAGTAGCAGCACGAGAATGAACTAATAGACATGGTATGTCTTTTTTCTATCCACCTACTTTTAATTTATATGTGTGTTTATATTTAAATTGGGTTTCTAGTAGACAACATATATTTGGGTCTCATTTTTTAAATCCGCTTTGATAATTTGTGTCTTTTAATTTAAAATCCAATTACTTTTTAAAAATGATTGAATTAATATCTACCACGTATGTTATAGTTTTCTACTTGGTGCACTTAATCTTTGTTCCTGATTTTGTCTTCTACTCTTTATGCCTTTGTGGTTTCCACTGAGCATTTTTTAATGAATGAACTGCCCTAAAGTTTGCATTATACATTTATAACTGATCCAACTCCTTATTCAAATAACATTACATCACTTCACAAGTAGTGTGAGTACCTTACGTTAACAAAATGATTCTAAACCCTCCTTCCTTTCCTTTGTATTATTGCTGTTCCTGTCATTTATTTCATTTACACATTGAAAATACATAAGAAAATATACATATACATAAGTATAATCAAACACATTATTGCTATTATTATTTTGAACAAACTATTATCTGTTAGATCAATTCAAAATAAGACAAAAGGTTTTTTTTTTTTAATTGTACTTTAGGTTCTGAGGTACATGTGCAGATCATGCACGATTGTTGCATAGGTACATGGCAAGGTGGTTTGCTGCCTTCATCCCCCCATCACCTATATCTGGTATTTCTCCCCTCCTTATCCCTTCCCACCCTCCCCACCCCTGCTGTCCCTCCCTCAGCCCCCCCCAACTGACTGAAGCATGTGATGCTCCCCTCCCTGTGTCCACGTGTTCTAATTGTTCAACACCTGCCTATGAGTGAGAACATGCTGTGTTTGGTTTTCTGTTCTTGTGTCAGTTGTTTGCTGAGAATGATGGTTTCCAGATTCATCCATGTCCCTAGGAAGGACATGAACTCATTGTTTTTTATGGCTGTGTAGCATTCCATGGTGTATATGTGCCACATTTTTTTTATCTAGTCTATCAAAACAGCATGGTACTGGTACCAAAACAGAGACATAGACCAATGGAACAGAACAGAGGCCTCGGAGGTGACATCACACATCTACAACCATCTGATCTTTGACAAACCTGACAAAAACAAGCAATGGGGAAATAATTTCCTGTTTAATAAATGGTGTTGGGAAAACTGGTTAACCATGTACAGAAAGAAGAAACTGGACCCCTTCCTGACACCTTACACTAAAATTAACTCCAGATGGATTAAAGATCTAAACATAAGACCTAACACCATAAAAACCCCAGAAGAAAACCTAGGCAAAACCATTCAGGACACAGGCATAGGCAAGGACTTCATGGCTAAAACACCAAAAGCAATGGCAACAAAAGCCAAAATAGACAAATGGGATCTCATTAAACTCCAGAGCTTCTGTACAGCAAAGGAATCAATCATTAGAGCAAACCAGCAACCAACAGAATGGGAAAAAAAATTTTGCAATCTACCCATCTGACAAAGGGCTAATATCCAGAATCTTCAAAGAACTAAAACAGATTTATAAGAAAAAAACAAACAAACCCATTCAAAAGTGGGCGAAGGATATGAACAGACACTTTACAAAAGAAAATATCTATGAGGCCAACAAACATATGAAAAAATGCTCATCGCTAGTCATTAGGGAAATGCAAATCAAAACCACATTGAGATACCATCTCACACCAGTTAGAATGGCGATCATTAAAAAATCTGGAGACAGCAGATGGTGGAGAGGATGTGGAGAAATAAGACAAAAGTTTATATTTTACCTCCACCTCTTCCTTCTCTGATGTTAATTTTTGTGTGTAGATCTAAGTTTATGACCTACATTATTTTTATTTTCTGTAAAGAACTTCTTTTAACATATTTTACAAAGCAGGTCTACAATAAGTTCCCTCAATTTTTGTTTGAGAAAGTATTTGACTCCTTTACGGTGAAAAATTCTAAGTTGGTGTTTGTTTCTTTCAACGATTTAAATATTTTACTCCACTTTCTTCTTGCTTGTTTGGTTTCTGAGAACTTAGACAAAATCCTTATCTTCGCTCTGTATAGGTAAGGTGTTGTTTTATTCCCCGTTTGGCTTCTCTCAAGATTATTTCTTTATATTTGACATTTTCTAGCTTGAAAATGATATGCCTTGGTGTAGTTTGGGTTTTGTTTTTGAAGTTACTATTTTGTATTTATCCTGTTTGATGTTTTCAGAGCTTTGTGGATCTGTGGTTTGATTTCTGACATGAATTTGTGGAAATTTTCTATTAATATTGTCTTAATATTTCTTCCTTCTCCTTCCTTTGCCTTTGGTATTCCAATTATGCCTGTGTTAACTTTTAGCTGTCCCACGGTTCTTTGCTATTTTGTTCTGTTTTTTTTTTTTTTAACTCTTCTTTCTCTTTGCTTTTATGTTTAGAGATTTTTATTAAAATATATTCAAAGTCAGAGATTTTCTTTTCTCAGTCATGACCAGTCTATTAATAAGCTTATCAAAGGCATTCATCTGTTTGTTACAGTGTTTTTAAAATATCTTTATTACTTTGTAGTTCTTTCTCAGAACTTCATCTCTCTGCCTACATTACCCATGTCTTTCTGTATGCTGCTTACTTTATTCATTAGCTCCCTTAGTATCTTAACTGTAATTGTTTTACAATTTTTAATGTGATAATTCCAACATAACTGTCTTATCTGAGTCTAATTCTTCTGCTTGCTTTGTCTCTTCAAATTGTGTTATCTGAGTTTTAGTGTGGCTTATAATGTTCTTAACAGTTAAACATGGTATACTACTGGGTAAATGGAACTAGTGTCAGAAGGCCTTTAGTAATGGGCTAGTAAGGTGTCAGTGAAGGAGACGTTTTCCATAGCCCTATGATTAGGTCTTAGTGTTTTAGTGAGCATGTTCCCCTAGACTGTGAACTTCACAGTGCCTCTCAGTCCCCTACTCCTCACCCATTTAGGTGGAACTGGATGGCAAGGGCTGAAGTTGGATATTTTTATTCCTCAGGTCAGTCAGGCTCTGATAAAATCCCAGAAAATCAGGGTCTCGTTAAACAGTATCTTTTTTCAAGCAGATTTTGTTAAGAAGGACAGAATATATGGTGGTTTTTTAAAGGGTTCCATTGCCCCTCTTTCTGCTGGAAGCACAAGGAGATTTTTTTCTGATATTCACTGTGAGAACCTTACAGAGCCTCAGGTGATCAAAATCACAAAAGTGTGGGGGCCTTTTAATGACATGGTCCCCCTAGAGTTCTTATCTCTCAGATCTGTCCGCACTGAGCCTCCAGCAATTCATCAGTTATAATAGTCCCAAGTTTTCTTCTCCCAGCTCCAGTTCCCACAGAAGTTTCTAATAGCAGGTTCTCGAGGAAGTTGTGATCCTCTGTATTCTCCTGTCAGTTTCTCCAATTTGAGGAGCAGTGCTTTGCCCTGTTACCTCATTTCTCTTATGCATCTAAAAACAGCTGTTGATTTTTCACTTTGCTTAGCTTTTTACTTATTGTTAGAACAGAGTAGTGACTTCTAAGCTTCTTACAAGCCAGACTGGAAATCAAAAGTCCCAAAAGTATTTTTAAGAGGAAAAAAATAGTGAATCATTTTGTTATGAGCAGAGCATGCTGATGCACAATGGCTACTCAAGATCCTTGTATATTGTGGTTTTACATTTTGAATTTAAACGTAAAGTCAGAATTCATTATCAGAGAATTGACATCTTCTTTATCCCTTACTTCTCCAAGCCAAAGGTTGTTCAGTGGACAGCAACTGTACAGTGGTGGAAAGCAGCTACTGTGATGTCATTAAGATTAAAAAAAAAAAAAAAAACCCAGTGCTCCTTGCTCCTTTCTTCTGAGAAAATTGGAGGCCCACTTCTCTGACAATAACCAGATAAAATTTTTTGTCCTCAAGAAGCATCTGCCCTCCTGGAAAAACACAGAAGAAAAGAGGGAGAAAGACAGGGGAAAGGAGAAGTGCCTCAAGTGAAACACACGAGTGTAGTCACTGCTGTTTATCCTCCACTGCATAAAATCCTCTTGGCATAGTGCACCATGCTTGCACAGCTGCATGTATTTCTGGTTCAGCTTGCACTGGCAGCTGTTTTCTTCCTGCATCTTGCTGATCTCATATCTTTCTGGCTCCAGAAGAAGCTCAAGATCTTTATATTATATGTACAACTTACTTCTAGAAATTCCTTCTTTCTTTCTGCTGAGTCTGGTCAAAGAACGTTTTCTTCAATTCCTTTTTTCCTGGATCTTGAGACCCAGTGTGGGGGGCACACAGCAACCTAGTCAAGCTTATGTACATGGCATTTGAGGTCAGGGTATGGAAAAATACTGAGACACTCTGTGTATGTTATTTGTG